>QFDT01003999.1:0-51376 GCA_003315915.1 Macrolepiota dolichaula | reverse complement strand
ATCTATGTACGTTGTTGTTGTTGTTGTTGTACGTTATCCACTGGTCTCGATGAACAGTCGAACAGAATCAGCCCCCTCTCATCTCCTCCCTCCCTTCTGTTTGTATACCTCGCGATTTATATCCGAGTGTGTCGTTGCTTAATCTCCATGCTATTCAAGACATATCCGGTATAGTCTCGCCCCCACGCCGAGCTGTGTGACACGTGGACTGGAACGGTGTACGGCAGATACCCAAACAGACTCCTATTCGCCATATGCCCGCTTTCCACTTCATCCAACTCGAGCGCTGGTATGTGGGGCTAGGCGAGGGAAGGCATCGGTGACACAAGTCCGGTGGTCTTCCTTACTAAGAATCGTGATCAACAAGATTTCGCGGCAGAAACTCTGGGGATAACCAATGTGGAGATCGCTATCCCGATGGCGGGACGGGACGGGTCGAACGCTAATCGATCATCTTCAATCTCTCATCTCCATTTCCAATACACCTCAAAAACTCAATTCACTCCTCGATTACCTGCCAATTTCCAATTTACAATTCGGCCTCTGTCCTTTGTCGTCATCACGCTGTTCACATAGTCACCAATCATTTTATTACAACCTAAAACCCAAAGGAAAGAAATCGTTGAATTCGAGCAACTGCAGATCTATGCAATGCGATAGTAGCTAGAGACGAAACAGCACACTCCCCAGTCACAAGCCACGAACAAAAAGAAAACAAGCAGTAAAACAGCGGGGGAAGAAATTCTAGTAACAAAGTTCCTCGTGAGAGAGTGGGTTGGTATACAGGGAACAAGGGGGTAACGGCATCCGAGGAAGAGGTATGGGGGTGCAAGAATATCGAAGCTAAAGCAAAAGGGGAGATGCTTCCAAGATAATACAAAAACAATCAATTTTGGTTCAAAGGGTGGTTGGGGGGTATCCTCCAGCAAGAGCAAGCAACATACAGAACAGATAAAGTCCGATAGATCAGCAAAAAAGGAAAGGAAAGGAGAGCATTTTGATAACGTCGTAGATAGATAGTATAACACTTCTGTGTTCGCGATGAACACAGAAAAGTCGGGGTGGGGGC
The DNA here is from genome assembly GCA_003315915.1 of Macrolepiota dolichaula. NCBI lineage: Eukaryota > Fungi > Basidiomycota > Agaricomycetes > Agaricales > Agaricaceae > Macrolepiota > Macrolepiota dolichaula. The sequence goes on along the minus strand of QFDT01003999.1, from coordinate 50,307 downwards.
GGGGGAATCGCAACCTCCTAAAGTTCCCCGGCTGCTTTGTTGTAATGTTGAGGAAGGTGCTCGTTCATTGGAACAAACCCGAAGTCGGGCGAGACTGATTCCAAACTAGTCAGTAATTTAGCCAAATTTGCCACGTTGAAAAGAGGACAACGAGACAGAATTATGGGGAGAAAAGGACTTACAACGACTGATATCGGTTTCACCGTTGTAATTTTCGGAAACCGGGGGTGTGTTCGCTTGCGACGACGACGTATGTGATGCTGCTGATATTGACGATGTGGAGGTAGACGGTCGCACATTCCGATGATTCCACCCGTTGGTCTCATTCATGGGCTCCATGTTGGGCGCGTGGTTGACTGCACCCGGTAAAGCCGAATAAGCGAATTCGGCCTGTGATGGAGTGAAGCCATATGGATCAGCTGAGGGGAGTTGAATCATGCTTCTCACTCGAGGGATCCCCGATGATTGGTGCTCGTCAACAGGCTGAGGAGACGTTGAAGGACGTGGCTGGTCAGAGTGGTCATAAGGGCTCGGGTAGGGGCTCATAGCGTGACTATGCCGCCGGTCGCGGCGAACGCTGAGAGATCCAGGAAAATTCGATTTGGACGTTTGCGAACGGCTTGGAGAGTTTGGCCGGTGGTGACTGGAGTTTGGTCGGGAGTAATCGTGAAGGTCATCTTGGTACGGTAGAGAAGACATGGAAGAGATGGAGTATCCGGTAGTGGGTCGGCTATCGGGGGAGACTGATGAGGTGTTCTGTTCTTGCATGGGCATAGACGAAAAAGGAGAGCCATAGGAAGTATTGATCGTCGGTGCAGGCCTTGAATATCCGCTACTCGGATTCAAAAGCGACGATAAACTTCCACTGTGGCTGGACGAATTTCCATTGCTGGAGGGATAGGAGCCCCAGTTATTTTGCTCCGAGTAGTATTGGGAAGAGGGTACCATCATTTCCCGGCTAGTATTCGAGTAAGTCGACATGTTGAAAGAGCCTGAGCTGGGTGTGTCATCTATTGGGGTATGCAGGGAGTGAGAATGTCCATAGGAGCTGGTATGTGATAGGTGGGGAGGGTCTGACGGTACTGTGAGTGGAGGGAGGGCGGCGCGATAGCTAGCACCATTCCATGCGGCAGCACCACCCTGATTGAGGGGTGTAAATGATCCTGGAGCTGAGAAGCCTCGAGCACGACCCGGAATCCCAGGGGAGGCCATCTTGTGGGGACCGTTGGAGGATGGAACCGTAAGGGGAACAGAACCCAAGCCAATTGCGGAGCGAGGTGGGGGGATGGGAGGCTGGTCATGGATGTCACGTTTACGCGGTTTTGGGAGCCGTGGGGGAACACGACGTTTGAAGTTTGCCACTACTTCAGGTGGGGAATGACGATTGAGGGTTGGGTGGGCTATATTGTTACCGCCAAGGTGAATCAACGATCGGTCACCGCCACAGATGATCGAGGAGACTACTTACACCAAGTACTGGCATCGGGGTCATCGATAGCGGGATCAACATTGCGCAAGTTAACCTTGCGCATGAAACCATAGATCTAAAAAGGAAGAACATAAAGCGAGGTGAATTAAGGAAGAGAGAGGGAGAGAGAATGAGAGAGAATGAAAGAAGACGGACATTTAGTTGCCGGGAGAAGCTCGCGAATCTCGATTGACGATAAATGCTTGGAAGAACATGGAGAGCGAGCTGTTCTGGCCGTTCGACAATGATATGTTCACCAGCAGGATCCCAGCGAATCATATGATGGTTCTCCGGGCGTTCAAGAAGGCTTTATGGGGGTACGCATCAGAGGCGGGTGGGATGGGACTAATAATAACGCTACACACGCATATAGCTTGGTCAAGAAGGTTGCCTGGGGCTTAGACTCCGTTTTTGGGGGCTGATGTTCTGGATTTGATTTTGAGGGACTGGGTGGCTCATTGTGATTTTCGTCAGAACTAGCATTACTAGAGCCTGAATGCTGGGAAGACATAAGCTGTGGAGGGTAGACGATCTGGCCAGTAGACGAGGACTGGTAGGTGGGGGACTGCTGAGCATCGGGGTGCCTAGGATACTGGTATTGCTGGGGAGACCTCGAGTGTGCAGGGGGGTAGAGATCAGCCATTGAGGCAAGAGAGAGCGGGAGGGAGACGGAGAGATGGAACTTGCTGAAAAGGATTTGAGCTAAGTATGAAAATGGAGACGGTGGAGAAAGGGAGAGTTCCGAAGTACGTAAAGTGCGAGCCTGGTGAGCCTTGTTTGGCACGTCAGTCGAGTGTTGAGCCTCGACGCGGTGGAATGAGCCTCGAGACTTTTATATCACATTCCCATCCGCGGCTTATTCAAACAAGACCGAGATTATATTCAACTACAATCCTCCCCCACAAGGCCCCAGTCCCCACGGCCCGCTTGTGCTCCAGCATCGACAGTGCGTAAATACCTTGGAATAATCTACAGATTCAAAAATAATCCCCGCCAAGCATTTGGGTCCAATTCTCCGCGAGGAAGATCTTAGATTAGGGGTCCCATTGGAGATACCCGAGGCGCCGAGGCCGTCTTCCGTCACACGTCACACCCCTACCTGGATCGGCTCTCCCCGGTGGGTCGTCTTTTTCTGAACCAGCCTGTGTGAGCAGCCCAGTTGGCCTCGAGCCCGCTGCCGTCAAGTGTGCACGCCTGCTGGCCGTCTGCCCTCGACTAATCTGTCCTCCTCTTCACCTCCATTTTATTATTCTACTTTTCTTCTCTCAGGGCTGAGTCCGGGGCTCTTTAGGGCTCTTTGCCATCTTGCGTCAAAATTGACCGGAGATTCTTTTATTTCCTTATCAGGCCTCTCCCAGATTCTCGATAGGCATACGCTGGCTAATCCGCTTTTGGCTCACCGACGCTTCTCAGGGTGCACTCAATAGGATCCGCATACTCTCGACCTCTTTATAATGTCCTCTCGTCCTCTGACAATACTCAATCTCGCGTAGTAGTCCCATTTCCAGCCTCAGCGGCTCCTCTATCACCCCCCGTTCACACCCCGACAGAGTATACCATGTGCCCATATTTAATCCATCATTGACACGTCCTTTATCCTTCAATCTCCCTTCCTATCAGATCACTCTCCGTCTCACCGCCTCGCATGTGAGCCCACCTCTCTCTCTCCAACTTATCAGTCTGTTCTATATAGAACTCGGCCCATCTGATCCCGCCAGTCCATCCACACATATTCAATTGCTTATTATTAGTCCATCATTGATGCCGCAATTCCACAAGATCCTATTGATATGATATGTGTGCAATAAGGATGAAAGAGGAATAATCCTCAACTGTGAGGCAAACGATCGAAGCCGAAAATGAAAGAAGCAGCCCATTAGAGTCGGGGGAAAAAAGAGCGAATTATGTGATGCAATAAGGGCGATAAAGCGAGGGAATCAATGATGTACACAGAAGCCAAAACCACCAGAACCATGGCCGAGAACACAAACTCAAGGACGAATAGAAGAAGCCAGGGGAGAGCAGAAAACAAGTCTACAAAGTCAATACCAAATGCGGGGAAAACCGAGCCTAGTCAATAAATGAATTATTGTAATGCCTCGAACCAGACTTCAATATCTTCGGGAAAATGCATACTCCTTGTCCATCACCATCTCTGATGATAGATCACCCAAGTCATAGAACCGACGCGTACGAGAGACAGAGTTTAGAAGTCACCCATTGTTCCCGTATCCTGCAAGGGAAGAAACATACCCATCATGTCTCTCCGTCGTAATGCAGTGTCACACTTGAGAATGCCCCAAACAAATCAGCGCTGTCGGCACCCAGGGTGCTCGCCCCATGAGCTCCAGAGTGTGATTTCCCACCAGGCGTCAGCATTTGTTCTTCAAGGTGAAGAGAGTTTGATTCCTTCAAGTGTCGGAAGTTTCCGTTCTCAGCTCCGTTTGCTGAAGGCAGGGGTATAATCTAGGTAACAAAAGACCTTTTGTCAGCATCGCCCCTGTTTTCCAGGTACGCATGATGATACGAGAGAGGCGGGGCTCGGAGACCTCGGTTGGACAGTATCAATTCGCTTCACTCACCGGAGGTCGGGTATTTCGTAGCAGGCCCCAGTTGGTCTTTACAAACCACTTGTGTTGTTTCACTTCGCTTGCTCCACTCCGGCTACCCAGCCTTGTCCTTTCATCCTTATCCAGTAGTCGAACGATACAGTCTTTAGCGGCCCTGTGTAAACAAACCATCGACGAGTAAGCAACACAGAGCTCCCTTCAGTCACACACACGCGCGCGCCCGAGTTGCACAAAATGCATCTCCGCGCATCAACAACTCCCTACTCACTGTGAAACTTTCGGGGTGTCACGGAAATGTACAGCCGCCTTGCGGATATTGGTGAAAGTATCATTACGTTCATGCCCTTTGAAAGGAGTCGTTGCGTACTTTACAGAAAGGAAGGGAGGGAAGACGTCAGAAAGGTGCAGTATATCTGAAGGCCGTAGATAATACGTACAATCATTTCGTATATGAGGATACCAAGCGTCCACCAGTCAACCGCGGCGGTATGGCCTTGCGCCGCGATAACCTCAGGCGCAATGTACTCTATGTTTAGAGGGAATTTTAGCTTGGATCTAATCAACCGAAGGACCGCGGCACATACCCTCCGTGCCCACAAATGAATTCGTCCGGAAATTAGCCGTGCAGGACATCGTATCAATGAGCGGTAACTAGTGTGTACAAGTCAGTCGGCATTCGAGCAAAAACTATGGGATATTCATCGAACGCACCCCATTCTGCTCAGAATGGACCATCCCCGGTAGCCCAGCGGGCTCATTTGACTGCTTTGCAAGATCAAAATCTGATAACATTATGTGTCCCGACTGATGAAGCAGAATATCTGTCCACATAAATTGTCAGCTAGAGAACTATCCAACATCTGAAGGTTGATGCGCGTACTTTCTGGTTTGAGATCACGGTAAATGAAGCCCATTAGATGAAGATATTCCAAGGCAGCAACCACCTCCGCGGCGTAGAAACGGGCACCGTCTTCAGGTAAGCATTTACCTGGTCGTGCTTGGAGAGCACGGAAGAACTCCCCTCCCATACAATACTCCATGCAAAAATACAGATAACCTTCGGACTGAAACGAGTGGTATAGGGTAACAATGAAGGGATGATTCGCTGTTGCCAATATTTCTTGTTCTGTCAACGCGCGTTTGATCTTTTTCCGCTCGATCATCTCTCTTTTGGATAGAACTGCGGATCAAAGTCCAGAACAGTTAGCGCAGTCGCCACAGGAGATAGTCAAAAGCAGTTTTTACCTTTCATCGCAAATAATTTTTTGCTCTTCTTTTCCCGTACAAGGTACACCCTACCAACATCTCCCTTTCCCAGCATTCTTATCTTGGCGAAATCCGAAGGTCCAACCTCAACCTAGCGGGTATCAAATAAGAATATGATGAATGAGATTGACGAATTATGGTAATTACCTCCCGGACTTTGATCGAATTGCTCGAATAAGTCCTTTTAAACGCAACTTTACTGGGACTTTCATTCTTGCCATTGGGTCGGTCCTTCACTGATAGTACGGGTGCCGTCGCGGGAGGTGCTAGCATACCATTCAGACCCTTTGACGAGGATGAAGACAACGTCTCCAGGGAATCTGTTCCTTTTTCCGAAGAACTAGGTGCCAGAGAAGGCACAGGAGGTATAACATCCGCAGGAGCTAGGAAGCCGTTTTTGGTTGTAGCTGACGAACGTGAACCTGTGAAAAATAGTCCCTTGGCATTTGGAGCAGATGCCACGCGACGAATAAATCTCGAGGCAGAAGCGCCCATTGCCTTGGGACTTAGGGGAATCCCCGTCCGGGAGCGCGACGGAGTTGTAGGGGGTACATATGACGATGATGGTGATTGTGGGGGGTGGCCCGTCGTAGCCTTTCCGCGAGGGGAATTGGTACTCTTCGAGAGAGCAATTCGGTGCTTCTCAGATTTGCTGTGTGGTCGTGTTCTTCCAAGAGTACTTGCGGTCGGGAGGGCTTCTGTTGATTGGGGTTGTTGTTGTGAATGGTGGTAGGGAGCATGGGGTTGTTGAGGAGAAGAGATATAACGACTACGCGAAGGAGATGCGCTATTAGAGTCCGTAGAATGGGTATTCGAAGAATTATAAGATGATCGTTGATCGGACGCGAATGATGTCGGAATGAGAGAGGGCGTTGCAGCGGTAGGAGTGGTAAGGACGGTCCCAGAAGCGGGATTTGGCATAAGGCGGGTATCCAATGTTAGAGAACTAGCATTAGAAGAAAGTTTCCTGGTTGAAGAATTAGGAAAGCGAAAAACCGACTTCCATGTGTGGGAGTTCCCTGTTCTAAGGGGCTGTTGATGGGGTTCTGTGGAGAGGGTGGGGGTGGGGGTGGGGAGGAAACCGAGCTCGGAGTTGTTGAGGGAGGAGGCCATGAACGAGAGACGGAAGAAGAAGAGGGCCTGCTCCAAGTTGGAAAGAAGGGAGAAGCTGGCAGCAAGTCAGGGACGACCCGCTGCTGTATAATTACGACCTTGGGCGAGAAAATCAGCAGGTTATGTAAGCTCTTCTCCCCTTCCCTGCTCTCTACTACCTCTCCCTCCTTCATTAACTCTCATCTCCAGAGGACCCATCGCCATCATTTCTCATGTCTTCCAGTCCGGAAGGTCTGCATCCTATCACATCCGCGACAGCACACCTGGCTCGCCGAGTTTGGGACACGTTTCATGTGAACAAATAGTTGGCCACCTTTTTATTGGTCTCTTGGCGACCGTACCGGCAACTGCACCGCTAGCTCCGTCCATTAAAGTACTCTCAGAGCTGATGATAAGAGCTAAACTTGGATCAGGTATCTCAAGGACCCGGGCCCTACCCTCTTGCCTAATTGTGCGCTCCAGCTGTCAGATTGTCCCGCAACTGTCGGATTACCGCTGGCTCTTGACACATTCTGTTTTTTCTATACAACACAACTAGTGCTAGCGTCTTCATTCCCTTGAAACCCGTCTATTTGATAGTCCCTATTGGCCTAGGACCTCCGGCATGCTGTTGTAGTCTACGACACCAAGGCCTAGAGCTCCGACCGTACCCGCCAATTTGTGCAGGAAAGACCGAGCAACACGGCCAAATCGGAAAAACAATACATACATGAGTTGCAACTTGGACAATGTACTACATATCCCTAATCTCTCGACACCCCGGTCCTTTAGAATGACCGAGCGCGCCCGTAACCCTGCACGGTGCAGTCGAATGCTGCACCTAAGATGTATTTCTTCTCAGTTACCGAGTTGGTTATTTTGGAAGAATATATATTTAGCATATACGAAATTCTTAAAGAAATAGATAAACTGACCAATACATATGTGCGAAGGTGATTATCAAGCTTACTATGTCCCAGCTGATCGACTTCCAGAAGCACCCACACCTTGAAGTTGTGAACACGGCTGTGCTCTATCAGCCGATAACAATGCAAGTTAATCAGAAACATCCACTGTAGGACGGGATCACAAATATCCCATCGGACCCAATGGTGGGCGGCGTGTGGTCGGCCATGGAGCCACGGTCAGAGCCAGGACAGATTGTCAGTGTGTGTGTTATGTTTATATCGAGTCAGTCAGTGCAGTGGTTGACAGAGACAAAGTAGAGGACCTGACATCATAGTCCAAAGGGTAAAGAAAGAGAATCAGAGAATCAGAGAAAGAACGTCATACCACCGCTGGTACTTCCCATTCCACTCCTGCAACTCCGTGACCGCCGAGCAGCCTAGTAATTCCAGCAACCGGTGGAGGGTTTGCCGAAAATTGGCGCGCTCAACGGAGCGTCTAGAATTGTAATGCCGGGGATATTCAGGCGTCTCTCAGGGTGGGATACACTGAGCGAAGACGATTTTCAACACTGGAAAAAGGGCCCGCATCATTTTACACAAATTTGATACATTCCCATGGCGTTACCACACACCACTTTAGGCCATGGTCAACTCTAAAATGCTACCAGTGATCAACCTTCAGCATGGGTAAGCGGCGGTCAGTTATTAGTTTTCACCCGCCACTTCCGGTCATCCAGGGTCTTTATATCCTCTATTCTCAACAACAACCTTTCAAGGTCAATTCGTAGAGCAGGGTATCATCACTTTCACCGAGATTATCGGAACCCGGCCGGTGTCAAATCCGGGGACCGATGAATACGGAAAATGACAGGACCCAAATCGTCGATATCGAGCAAAGCTCAACGACATGTGCGAGAGATTCGCAAATCTAAATCCATAACCCATGTTCAGTCCCTCTGAGCATCAAATTCGCCCCAGCTCATAAGGGCGCTTTGAAGCTCGTGGTTGTTTCGCAGACCAGGACGGAATTTCGAGGTTGACTGATTCTACACGACACATAAAAGCTAACGACAGGCCCGGAATTTGCCCCCTCCACCCTCCCCATGTCGACGCCTCGGTCTCGAAGGACATCCATGTCCGAGACGACATCCCTTCTTGAAGAGGCACCCCCTTCGTACCATTCCACAAATGACGTCGACGAGGCCGTCACGGAACCGCAAGTCGATTTGGACCCCCAACCCCTCAACAACTTTTCGCGGCGAGACACGTACTGGATATTGGCGGGGCTCTGGTCTGCGGTTCTCTTGGGCGCATTTGATGGTGTGTGGGACTTGATTGGTATCACCCTCACCGATTGAAAACCTCAATAGGAACGGTGGTCGCAACTTTGCTTACGCCCATTGGCAGCGAGTTCAATGCTTCAAATCAATCATCGTATATCGGGACTTCATACCTACTATCAGTATGTTGCTTCACCCCCTTATATGGTAACGTCTCTTCAGCAAGTCCTGGCGGATCTAGTGCTTAAGTATTGTCATAAGGGCGCCTTGCTGATATACTGGGCCGAAAAGGCGCAATGTTGCTAGCATTAACCCTCTTTGGTGGGTATTAGACAGCGCAGGCCACAAAGCGTGCAAACGCGCGCTGCCTCGCCACTTTCCCGAATTCCACTGACCCTGGCTTCTCAGGTTCCGGTACCATCCTCTGTGGATTGGCCCCGTCAATGACTTTCCTAATTGTCTCTCGCGCAGTCGCTGGAATGGGCGGTGGAGGGTAAATACATGTTTGATGATCTTTCTCAGATGTTGATTCTATCTTTGGCTCTAGCGTCATGACAGGTATTTTTTCTTGAACACCTGTTCATTGAATGTTCTAACCAAAATATTTTCAAGTCTCAAGTATCGCAGTCTCAGATTTCATCCCACTGTTAGTTCTATGTTCTATCTTGTCTGCCTGAAACTAATATCCAGCAGGAAACAACGTGGATTGTATCAAGGGATGGCTAACATGTAATCGATTTCTTTTGGTGAAACGTTTCGTCATTAACGTGATCCAGACTATTCGGCCTGGGTGCAGGGCTTGGCGGACCTCTGGGAGGTTGGGTCAGCGACACATTCGGCTGGTAAGTTTTCGCGACCCGTTCGAGAACCACGGATGAATGATCTTGTGTACTAGGAGAACAGCATTCTACATGCAGGTATGTCTCATGTCGACCTGATGGGGATTAATCTGATGTGATAGCCTTAGGCGCCAGTTCTTATTTTCAGCTTCGTTCTGGTTATCACCAAAGTCAATATTCGACTACCATCAGAAGTACAAAATCAACCATTGGCAGAGAAACTCCAGCGGATCGACGTGCTCGGTTCGATTACCCTAGTCGCAGCCGTTGGGCTGCTATTGCTTGGGTTCAGTCTCAAAACGACGGAAGAATTACCATGGTCTCATCCACTCATCTATTCACTCCTGTGTTCTAGCGTCATGTTTGGCTTCGGCTTCGTTTACGTCGAAAAACATTGGGCGCCTTATCCAGTGATGCCTCTCCGTTTGATGACCCAGCGAACACCACTGGCCGTCTCGATCTCCAATTTGCTGACCAGCATGACGGCCTTCTCGATGGTAAGCCCCTACTCAAATCCTTTTGGTTCCAGGACCGTTAATCTCCCGATCCTATTGCTAGCTTTACAATGTGCCATTAGTCAGTCACTCCCTTTGGTTTACCCCCTTATCGTCTAATGCAGGCTGTTCAAGTATTTCTCCGCGGTCAGACTCGAGCCAGCCACGAAAGCTGGTGAGAGTAACGTTATATCATATCCGAATTTCCGTTGACAAAGGGCAATCCCACAGGCCTTCATCTTTTACCCCACTCGGCAAGTTCCCATCCGAATCTCTATTGACTCCATAATGACTTGGGTCACCTCAAGGTTGCAATATCCACCGGTAGCGTCTTCGCAGGATGGTGAGTCAATGAGATGGATCAAACGAACGTATCTTCTCACCCCCGCCCGTTAGGATTATGAGACGGACCGGAAAACTTTACACGCTGACTCTGGTCTCATCTTTGCTAACTATTTTGGCGAGCACTTTGGTATGCCTCTGGGGAAACAACACGTCTACGTTCCACTTGTGGATCGATCTGATTCCGCAAGGATTTGGAATGGCGAGTTTCATCACCAGCACCCTCATCGTAAGTCTCTCATAGCGCTGAAGAAACGTGCGTTCAACGTTGACGGGTATTAAACAGGCCATGATCGCGGGTGTGTATAGGGAAGACATGGCCGTTGCCACGGGAAGTGAGTCCGAAATGAGAAAGTGAAGCCGATGTGTCGCTAACGTCTTCTAGTTACCTACTTGTTTCGTACGACTGGTCAAGTATTAGGCGTCAGCTTGAGCGGTGCCATTCTCCAGGGGGTCCTTTTACAACGTTTAAGGCTTCGGATATCTGGTACCGATGCGGATAAGGCAGGTTTCCTCTTGTACACGAAAATAAATTTCATTTCATTACACATTCACACTTTAGATTATCTATGCAATTCAGTAAGTGATCCTCTTCGTGTTGGCATGACGAAAGAGCTCAGCCGACGTTGCAGGCATACCACCGAAATTATACCCACGTTGGACCCCCTGACGCAACAAGCAGCAGTGGATTCCTATGCCGACGCTTTACGTGTCGTCTTCATTTGCCAAGTTGCAATCAATGTCTGTGGCTTCCTCGCATGTCTGGCCATCCAGGAAAGTCCATTACCGTAAGTGTGAAGAAGTTGTTTGACTCGGTGTGTAACTGGCTAACGAGCTGGCTTCAGATCAAGTTCACCACATCCACGTAACCAGCAAAATCGAGAGAACGGAAATCATTAGAGGGTGCAAGGGTCGTCGTCACATACGCCTGTACAATTAGTCATTATCCCTGAAAGGACGTTTGTACAATGCAATGTTTTTTTCCACATAATCTCAAGAATCTGTTTTCTCATACGATCTCCCCACCACTGATTCCCGAATAAAGACGAGAACAAAGTCAATTGTAAACATGGCTACACGTTCAATGTGATTTCGGTACCCGGAAACCCACACAGATCGCCGACCGAACATGCCCCTCCACGACGATCTCCAAACTTCTCTAATAGGGATGTTTTTCCTCTATCCACCTCCTGGGACGCCTCGCAACTTTCACGGGACCCTCCGAAGCCATTGACTCTTCCCCATCACTATCCAAAAATCTATCTTTGTTGGGTCGTGCTGGGCATGGTAGGATGTTGGATGCCGAAACGGTTATGACGGAAGCAATGAAAGTGAGGCCGAAAAGCGAGGTCACGAAAGCACGACGTTGGGTCAGACGAAGAACTCTATAAATCGACATTATATGCTGTTTCAAATAAGTTTTTTTTTTGGTGAGATGAAGTAGTTGAGATGTGGTAGGAACATATGGGACGTACAAATTATGCAAAGGCCCATGACCCCTCCGCTACACAGCCGAGGATGGTGGTGTTGGTGGGTGACGGAGGCGGCGACAAAGGGTTGGGTATTGGTTCTTGAATAACGACTCGCTCCGGTTTGCACCGCGGCGATGGAGTTTATTTGGTTGTGTGTCACCGAAACTTTCAATTCAGTCACTTGCGTGCAATCATTCACCAATTTCCCTCATTGTTCTCTTCGTCTCATCTGAGGAATCTACACCTCCACACACACGCGTGCCATGACAAACATCCGAGTTCTACGAGATATCAAGGCCCGGAACGGTGTTGCCGCAAACGAAATTGCGCGTCGGGCATATTTGTACATTGCTCGCAATGAAACACTACCGCCTCAAGTTCGTCATCAGGCTCAGCTGCAGCTGAACACGTTTGACCGGTACACGCGGCCCACGACTGTGAAGAACCGTTGTGCAGAGTCGGGCAAGGGCCGAGGTATCATCAGTGAATTTGCATTGTCGCGAGTTGGTCGGGTTCATTATGCGTTGCGTACATCTGGCTTACAATGTTTTTTTTCAAGTTCCAATTCCGCATGAAGGCACTGAGAGGAGAGCTGAATGGTGTGCACAAGGCCTCTTGGTAGCTTGGTGCGTTTGTCCATTTCTTGTCCGCGGAGTTGTATGCTCACTATTCACACCAGTCACTCCATCATTATCCTATACTGGTCACTTTTTCTTGGATTCCAGCTGCTTGTCTCCGCACGATACAATAGAATGAATGTGTGCACCTATCAAGTTACATATATTCCTTCGGGGTCACCAGTATGCACGAGAAGACAAGCTGCCATATAAACAAATCCAAAAATATTAAACTGTACACGGGAAGTTCGGACGAAATACAAATCTAACATATGATTGGACCCTCCAAGTCCATCATGAAGGAGCAGTGTCACTACCCGTAAGCTCACTTAGGCGCACTTCGGCTTCCCCGCGCTCCTTTCGCCACCTATTGGAGATATTGAGTGTAGCTTGGTCTATCAGGAATCTGCTTATACTGGTCAACTCGTCTCCTATTTCAGCGGGGGGGTTGGACACGTACCCGTACTTCCGAAGGAAGGGCTCGCTGATTTCCCAATTGCTGTGGGCCAATACGTCATCACCATGCAACACGATACTCTTCCGGTAGTCGATCAAACAGTCAGGCAAACTATAACGAGCTGTGATGCGTTTCAGGGACTACCAAAGGCCAGGTCTAAATAAACGTTTACCGCGCAGAAGAATCATACGATCGCGTAGTTCCGGATGGAGAATGTTGTCCATCACACTTTCTACAGGCAAAAATTAGTACGCTGGTGACGAGCAAAAATATGCCAGGTACAAACCATGCGGTACCGTCCTGCATCGGACCGTGAGTTACACCTGTCCAACATAAATAACGCGGGCGACTCACTTCTGAACCAGAGTAGGTCGCAGGGACAACGGTAGGCAGTAGTTCGGATTTCGCTTAAAGTTGTCGAGATGATACCTAAGTGCATCAAGAAATGGAGAGGGATTTTGATCACAAGAGGTATCGCACATACTGGATAAGCTTATAGGCTTCGTTTTTGTTGGGATCATCATCAGGTTCCAGCTCATCCGCGTTGCTTGGAGTATTCGGCCCAACTCTTTGTTGGGTGGGACCAGATCTTGATGAAGTATCGTACGGGACAGTTGAGATGGGCGAATCCATCGCCATATTGACATTGGATATATAGGGAGCCTGATATGATTCCATAGTCGAATTAGAGACAGTATTGTACGGTGACGAAGTGGTGGTTGGAGGAGACTGTTGTTGCATGTATAATGGTGATGCGTTCGCACCCCGAATTAGGTCTGAAAACATTCCACTCCGATCCTGAGGTCGAGTAGTAGGGCTATAAGCAGCTGACATGGGGTGGTTCATAGAGACAAGAAGTGGATAACCGTTAGAAGGGTCGCGCTCGGAATCGTCACTCCGCGACTTCTTGCGACTGCCCACTACATCGTCTTCAACAGGCCGCTTCTGGCCTTGAAGTGAGGACATAGATGAACTCGCCTCGCCAGGAGTCTGGTTCTTTTTGCGTCGCTGATAGCTTTCCCATGCCGTGTCTGTTTCAGATTTGTTGATAAAGTTGTTGAAGTCGGTGAGGTCCCAGCCGAGCTTGGGTAGTAGGCCACCAGCTCCTTCACCTATGAAACCAGCTAGGCTGCGGATTAGACCACGAAGAGTATGGTTCTCAGCCATGAGGTCTGGGATCATCAATGAGGACTTGTTGAAGGGCTAGAGACACAAGAAGACTTGCCCTTGCAGATATTGCGCATCTCTCCAAGAGCTTCATCCTTGCCTCCCGAAAGGATTTCGACCCGGGCTTCTAAATCGCGTATCTGGTACGAGGGTTCAGCTGTGGGAGAGCTATCAAAACAGGGAGGATACAAACCCTCTGTTGTTTTCTTAACCGGAACTCGCGCTGGGCTATGCGGTTCTGATCACGACGTGCAGCCTGTGAGCTGATAGCAGAGTGAGAACAAGGACACGGATGGGAGGTGGGTTGAGGTACTTTGGATTTTTCTTTCTGCCTGGCTTGCCTGGGGGATGGGGGTCGCCGGCATGTGACTCAAGTTCAAGGTCTGAATCCTAGACAAGAAGGTCGACAACTGGGACTGAGATGCACGGACAGGCTTACATCAATCTCACCAGAAACACTGCGCTCCCTTCCTTCCCTTGCTTCCGACATGGAGGTAAATGAGCTTACGAGCCATCCCACCCACACTCCGGCTATATCCCGGGACAAACATAGAATAACAAAAAATTATTATTATTATCTATCGCTGCCGCCCACTGCAACTATCGCGCCTCAAACTGTACCACTGCAATAACATAAACATAGTGCAACTGTCAGCTGCACAATAACACTCACTGCGCTTTGTGCGTTTTTTGTACATAATCCTGTGCCCGCACTCTCGACACCGGATGGGTTCGCGAGACTTGATCTCGTTTTTGGCACCACAGTCTACCCTCCGTCGATTAATATCCTCCTAATAAAATAAAAACGCCTCCAAAACGACTTACCAGCACAAATATATTCCATGTCCTGTCTTGGTGGCGGAACAAACGTGTTGCTGCCTCCATAGCCACCAGTCGTACCTGCTTGTTGTTGATTCATCGTGAATGTCACAGACGAAAGAGCTGTTGTGCAATGTTTGGTTAGGATCGACTGGTCCCCCTGGCATAATTGACTTGTACCTTGTCTCTTGTTTCTACGAGGATATCGGAGTTGTGTATTGCTTAGTGGTATAAGGCTGGTAACAAGCAAGTGGATGACCCTCCGAGTAGCAACTGACAGTTGATCACGAAACCAGGTTACTGCGCCTCTGATCCAACAATCATATGGCCGTAGCAGTGCACTTGGTGTTGTTAGACCAACTTGCTGTCCCGCCCATCTGCCGGTCGTTTATACTGACGTCCATATTCACTGTTGCCTACTTCCAAAGTTTCCGTCAATAGCCCCTTCGTTCTGATGCTGCCGAATAGAATGTCACCTACAGAAACCAGCTTGACTACCACTCCGTTCCATCACCATCGGCGTTCACCCCATCAAGACCAGGTTTTCCTTCAGGCTTTTTGCTGTTTCCGTCTCAAGCTTCGTTCCCCTGTAAGGATTCAAACGAGCCAAGACTACGTGTCGGCACTAATGGGAGTTCCATCGTCCCTATTGATTAAACCTCACTACTCAAAAGCAGCGATGCCATCATGTTCGTTTTCAGTTGTCACCCAGAAAAAGTAACATGCATCTCCTTGCCGACAGCACAGTCTTCACAACAAAGAATTCCTCGAGGAGATGGTAATTGTAACGGACCCATGATCATGACAACACCACCGTGGGCTGTTTCTAAGGCATCTAACCTCCTTTATATGCCAGGGCCCTTGCATGCTCCGCTTCATTCAAGGTTGCCTGTTCCCCGAGTCCGTCTACCTCATATCCTCCTCCTCCTCCTCCTCTAATATCCCTTGCCCGCAATGTCATCCCTCCCTTCTTTCATCGAGCTTATGGATTCCCTCGGCCTCGAACAGAACGAGGCATCTCCCGAGCTTTCTCCCTCACCTTCACCAACATTATCCCCCTCTTCTCCCCCTCTTGGCGGGACTACGGCACCTTCTCCTTCTAGGTCGAGATCAAGTCCATCTTTGAGGGACCTCTCATCTCGCCACCGCGCTACGAGATATTCTCCTTATTCGGTGAGTCCCTCATCGCTAGCGATAACGTCACAGTGAAAACAAAAAAAACTAATATAATTCGAATATCAAATAGCCTTATACTCGACGAGGGAGCACGTCTTCTTCATCTTCCTCTGATCTTGAGAACACGAAAGGGGTAAATATATTGCTTCGTGCGGGTGCCTGAACATCTCTAACATTATGCTTAGGGCTCTACTTCGCCTCCTCCTTCGTCTCTCCGCGCTAGGCGGTCGCGAAACCACCTCACCGTAAATGTCTACGGTTCTACCTCCGATCTCCCCGCGTATACACCGATATCCAGCTATGTCCGCCGCAAGACTCCTGGAGCCTCTCCAACCTCTCCTACCTTCCCACGTCTCGTTGCATACGAGTCTGTGGACATAACACTCCCTATTGTCCCTTCTTTTCCCAACTCAGCGAGTACTGACTCTTCGTTTCCTAAAACACCACAATCAGAGGCTGGTGCATCATCATCATTATCATCGCCACGGTTGTCTGACAAGGCCCTGATTGTCACGGATACTACTGAGGTTCGATCCCCAAGAAGTTACCGTCGATGGCATACTGGCGTCAGAATATCAACACCACCCTTTTCTGCAGGTCTCGATGACACTAATCGGCGCCGTCTCATTCCGCATTTTGCTTAACAACCGCTCACCCACCTTCACATTATGTTTTTGGACCTGTTGATTTATTTTTATTTCCCCCCCTGATCTCCCTGTCTCATCGCATGGACACTGTAATATTGGCATATAAATTTAGGACTCCCTATCGACGACACCCCGTATCAGTTGGGCGTTTGGCGACATTACATTCCTTTATCGTGGACATTCATTTTAATACAACCTTCCTTTGAAACTGTCTGTTGCTAGGGTAGTTACTCACCTCAATTGAGTATACTTATCTTTGTTCGTTCCTGTCGTCTGTATATGTGATACCCTCTTCAGGAATTGGGTATGTCACACAAAGTACGCCTGCTGTAAATCGCTCTTCCTGTATCGTAAAGTTCGCAATTAAATTTGACAGATTAGTTTACTTAGAGACTACCGCTAGTCCGTCGCGATCGCACTTAGTCTAGGGGGAAAACCATATCAGTCGTGATCGTCCTCCTCTGGCCCAGGACACTGGGCTTCCATCTCCTCCTGACTTTCATATTCCGTCCCACAATAGAAACAATATGCGTATGTCAGCCTGAGATAGGATAGTACCAGATGTAGGCGATCTTGCGGCTATAAAACTTGTCAGCGCAGCACATTTGTGAACGCGAGGACAATAACATACCTGGAGTCTCAAGAACTGAGCTGCCTCCTCCAAAAAGTGCGGATCGTACTGTTGATTCAACTCAATCATTTTTTTCTTGTCTTTGTCCTCTCCATTCCCTCCGGCCATCCCAACACTACCCTCTATAATTTCCTCCTCCTCCTCGTTACCCTCAAATGCGGTAGACAACGCATCTGCCTGCATCTGTTTCCTAAGTCGCTCTTGGATCGGTTCATCACTCCGGACCGCCAAGACAAGTCGCTCATGATGTAGTGAAAGAGCCTCCATCAGGCCGCTTGGAAACGTCTCCGGCTTGGCGGGGTTCAACCAAAGCACATTAAGCTGATAATATCGGGGTAGTCCCTCCGTTATCAAGGTAACCCGGGCACGAGCAACTGCCGCATACATACCGTTTTACCCGCCTTTTCGTCAAGGGCCGAACATGTCCGTTGCGCGGGAGCTTATTTAATTTCCAGTTAGCACACCACAGACGCGTCGCAACGCGATAACACATACACAATCTACCCTCGGCTTTCCGTTCATCATACTCTTGCCTCGCACGGTCGCGAAAGGACCGGTGGGTTGCTTCTTCCTCTATTTTTGCCATCTTTGCGATGCGCTCACTGGCGCTGGGGGAACGAGCCCGTTTCATGCTTCCTATCCCTTTCTTACCTATGTTCCACCATCGTATTGAAACACATAGAAACTGAAAAGCGAAACCACTCACCCAACCATTCGTTAATGGGCAAAGGTTCAGCTTTATGCAGAGTCGGCGATTGTTTGTGGGGTTCATCGGCGGTACGCGGGGTTACACCAGTAGATGTTACTAGATCCTCCTGCGGTGGGAAGGTGTCTGGTTGTTTCCCAAGAGACTGGCCAGGCTTGAATCCCATTTTCATCATCATCGCAAGGGCTTTGTTTCCAGTGCCAAGACCAGCCTCTTCGTCTTCTTGCGCTTTCTCGAATAGACTCTTGCTTAAACCTTCCTCCCTCGCTTCGAGCTCCCGTTGTCGTCTGGTTTTCGTCCGGTTCTGTTCATTCTTGGCTTGAGATTTTTTGAGAGCCTCTTTGCGAAGTTGACTATAACTCTTAGGGGCAGTTGCTCCCTGACTCGTGTCAGCTAGGAACTTGTCTGAGAGGTAATCGTCGTCGTCGGACATGTGCATAAGTAGTACTCACGGCACTTACTTGAGTAATGATTCTAAATATGGCTGTGATCAATCAAGAGATGATCGTGCCAAAAATTCTCGCACTTGCGTTCAGAATGTCAACCGTGAAACCAGTATCGTTGTTGTACCCTAAACGAAACTGTCAATACAAGTTGCAACTAAAACATCACCAGAGCACAGACTGCTAAGTGCAAAGGTTATAACAGCGCTCAACAATCATATCGAAAACATAACAGGACATAAAGTGCAGGGCATGTGCAAATATTACGAGTCGTATGGAGCATTATGGAAAAGTAGAGTCATTAAACGGGGGTAGGTTCAGCAACGTTGATGTCAGCGGGGTTGGCTTCATCGGAGGTGTCCTCGGAGGTTGTGTTGACGGCGATCTTGACAGCAATTGGTCGACCACTAATATCTTTGCCGTCGAGAGCCTCAATGGCTTTCTTCTGCTCTTCTTCGCTACCGACATCCACGAAGCCATAGCCCTTGCTCCTTCGGGGCTGACCCCAACGGCGGCGAACGATACGGGCAGAGACCACGTTGATGCCAGCCTCGGTGAATAATGCCGAAAGACCAGCGTCGTCGATGTTGAATCCCAAGTTGGCGACGAAAAGCATTGTTTTAGATGGCTCGCCAACAGGGTCCTCACCAACAGGACGAGGGGTGCGGGGTGCTCTGAACTTGCGACGGGGCCTCCTGGCTTGGGTACCAGACTCAGCACCAGCACCCTCTCCTTCAGCAGCGGTAGTCGCCTCAGCCTCAGTACCACTAGTGGCTTCAGGCTTGACTTTGGGCTTGCGCTAGGGAAATATAAGCGTGTGACATATGTATCATTGCAAAAAATCATCTCACAGCAGACTTCTTCTTCTTCTTAGGCTTAGGAACCTCCTCTGTGCCAGAAGCAGTGGCCTCGAGCTTGGTAGCCTCACCGTTAGCTTCTGCCTCAGTGACTTCCCCGGGGACGGCCTTGCCGCCACGCCTGCCGGGTCTCCTCTTGGGCCTGCGCTCCTTTTTCTCCTTTTGATCTGCGGGCTTGGCGACCTCGACAATTACTGGACGGCCGTCAAGCTCCTTCTTGTTGAGTGCCTCGACAGCCTTGTGTGCAGCCTCTTCGGTGGTCAAAGCGACGAATCCATATCCTGCGGAGCGTTGGCCACGCATGATGACTTGAACATTCAAACTAAATGCATATATGCGTGATCAGTAAAGATTGAAAGGCTGTGCGCGCCAACAAGACTTACACGTCGTCTTTGACGGGGTCAAAGAAAGCCCTCAGCCCGTCATCCGTAGTAGAATACGCAAGATTACCAGCGAAAACCTAAAGGGAGGTGAGTGGCGAGGTATGCGCACAAAAACAAAAGGGTACCTTGAATCCTTGGGTCTCTTCGACCCTTTCTTGTGTATTCGGAGACACGCCGTTCTCGGTGACCTGGGCGACTAGGGCGTCAGACATAATGAACTCGTTGAACTGGTGGGTTTGTAGTTGGGGAGGAATGAACTTGTTGAACCGGTTTCTTCGTGTCAAACTTGAAGGTTAAAGAAAAAAACAGTGGTGGGGTGATGGACCTTTAAGTATGCAAACACAGCACAACTCAGCCGAATATAGACATCATCTACACATGTCGCCATGACACTCGAACAATCTGTTTTACGCACGAAGGCGCGAGTCCTCCACGCCGATGCGCCTCATGTTGGGTATCAGGACGTGTAGCAGTCAGGGAGACATAAGCGACGCGAGTAATGACAACAACTAGTGTAAACATCGGTTGCAAAGACGTACGGAAGGACTAATAATCCGCCATGTGTTGGTTGCTGCCTAGAATGAAAAAAAAATGTTCCTATCAAATGGTGATAGCGTGCGCTGTGGGATAATTCTAGCCACCTTAAGGGGTCCGTGCGCACGCAATTGTCGGGAAAAACCGAAGACGAAGTACAAAGTCGGCTCCGTCGCGTCGTTGCTTGTCAACAACTTTCTCTCTACCTTGACGACCTTGGTCCTCCCAGTTGGCCTTTTCATTCTTTTACCCCCCCATTCTTTCAACCTTCCCTACGTAAAAAACTATGGCAGTTACCAAATTACTCAATCTGCTCGCCATCTCCTGCCTCGCCGTCATCGCCTCCTTTGGCCCTGCACCTGTAGCTGCCCTCTCTGTTGAATCCAACCATCAAGTTCGCAACAACCACCACGGAGCCTTTGTGAAGAAGAAGCGCGCTGCTGCATCTACCAAGCGATGCAAGCCTCGTGCTACTAACCCTGCTCCGGCTCCCGCCCCAACTTCGAACTCCCCGGCTCCCGCCCCCAAGCCAACCACCACCAAAGCTGCCCCCGAGCCCAGCCCTACTTCTAGTGGTTCCAACTCGGGATCTGGCTCCGGTGCCGCCAAGGCGGGTATTGCTTGGCCCTTGGGCAACGACCCCTCCATCAAAAACTTCAAGACCTGGAAGGTTTCTAAGTAAGCATCCCAACAGGCGGAAGCTGGTTTTCGCTCACGCCTGTTAGATACTACACTTGGAGCCCCTGGTGTGTTGATGAAGCAAATGCCGTTGGCATGAAGTGTTGCCCCATGTTGTGGGGTCCCAAACAAATCGGTGATTTCACCAAGTTGGTCAAGCCTGGCTACGCCAACTGTGCTTTGGGTTTTAATGAGTATGTACGCTGATTCTAATCAAACAGTTTGAGCCTCATTGTTCCTCTAGGCCCAACCAGGCTGGCCAAGCTGATATCGACCCCGGTTATGCGACCCAACTCTGGTGGCAATATCTCAATCCCCTCAAGGACCAAGGCTACTTCCTCGTCTCTCCGGCTTGCACCAACGCTCCTGATGGCAAGACTTGGATGCAGAACTTCTTGAACAACTGCAAAGGTTGCCAAGTGAGTCGTCCCGTTGTTACTTGCCGGACTCATCTGAATGATTTATCCTCAGGTCGACGCTCTTGCTCTCCATTGGTATGGCACTGATGCGCAGGAGTTCATTGACTATGTCACCGACTTCCATACCACCTTCGGGAAGCCTATCTGGGTCACCGAATTTGCCTGCCAAGACTTCTCCGGAAAGAATCAACAATGCAGCTGGGATCAGGTCTTCTCCTTCATGAGCACGGTCACTTCCTGGATGGACAAGACTGACTACGTTCAGGAGTATTTCGCTTTTGGTATGTCTTGGCATGGACTCTACTTTACCACCTCTAATGAATTTGCATAGGTGCCATGCATGACATGTACAATGTCAACCCTGCCAACCAGCTCTTGTCCGGCAATGGTTCTCCCACTGACCTTGGTCGTCTCTACATTGGATCTTGAGAAAGTTCATTTTCTTCGATTATTGATTCTCGTAATCGACCTTCTATATACCCTCATACTATTGGCCGTTTTCCCTAGGATGACGGAGGTCCCCTACACTCACTTTACTTAGCTTTGGATTACATTTGATACAGGTTGTCTCTCGTAATCCTCTCCCTGCTTGATTTCATGATATACAGTTGCTGTGCGATCTGTGACACTGCGACTCTCGATGTGTATAAACCGGCCAATTTCCAGTTGAGGTTCCAGAGATGGAATAGGTCAACATGAATGCATGACATTTACGTAAGAGGCGGGAATCGGTGCTTATTTCGACCGGTCCGTCTGGGAAATCTGTCAGTGGTTGCCATGATTCAAATACTCACAGGCTTCAGGACGCCTCCAAGATGGTTAAACATCTACCTCCCACTATCAAACATTTACTGGCCTTGCGCAATCCACAATCCTATCTAAGTCCCCCTCTACCCCGACTCAATGAAGTCTTTACCAAGACCTTTCGAGATGCACAACGCAAGAAGGCAGAAACTGGATGGCTCGTATTGACAGTCAGCATTACTCACCTTTGTCCCAACTATAGCTATTAAAATAGCATGCAGACATGCACCTTACTCACAACCAATCGGCCTTCGACGGTCGGACACTTATACCGTTTCGTGACCCGAGGCCTTGAGCAGAATGGTCAAATCTCAAACCATCTTCATGTCCCAAGCGCAGTGAATAAAGCAGCTCTCATGCGGGAGTCAGCCCTCAAGAGCGTCATCTTTGTAGGAGTTCCCCGTGTGTGTGATTGCACCCGCCTCGCGTAATGCATTTCTTCTAACGCCACATTTCAGGTCATTCTTTCCCTCGCTGCGTTACATGAAGCTTTGGACGGGGAAGTAGAGCAAGCCTTAAGAACGCAGTCACATAGGTTCGTACCCCCCATTGGCCATATTTTGCCGCGGTATATCAGCGCCAGATGATTCTGAATCTAACATCGGGAACTGTATTACTCATACTAGAACCGCAACCTCCGAGAACATCGAATCAACATTGAAGCGGGGAAGAGCACTCTGGGACTCAATTTATACGCCTCATGCAATCAAGCTCCACGACAAATTAGGGTCCTACCATCCGGATTTCATCTGTAAGTACACGTTTCTAGCGGACAAACACGTCCTTTCCAATCGTGTCTCTGTAGAAGGCTTGCCCTTCGGCCGATTAAGTTATGCGACCATTTGTCTGATTTGTCTTCTCTTTTCCGAGAGATCGTATTCACTCATCTTTCCCATAGCCTTCATCATCCAGAGTTATGGAGCCGTCCTCACCCCCCTGCCGGGACGTATTAAAACATACGCGGAAGAAAGTGGTCTCCAAGATCTTGATCAGGGCAATCTTAGTCGAGCTATGGGTTCCATCGTCGGAATCGCGACTCTCCGTTCGGAAGGAAGGGTCGGACCTCAGCTTGTGAGCCATACCTTTGGGTTGCTGAAGGCTCGGTACGCGGATGGACAAAATGAAGAGGATGCGTGGCTTTCAAGCGACGAAGGGACTGAATGGGTCATCCGTACCGTGGATGAAATTCTCGACGTTGTGTCATCAGAAGCGAAGGAAGATCACATACAAGTGAAATTGTAAGGTGAGGTCGGTCGGGTGACCTAAACCTCCTGGATAAGATGTACCTGTTTTCGAAATGCAGCGTGTAGTGATTTTCTCTCGTCAATCTATCATCTTTGCCTCGCTTTGATTGCACGTGAGGGACAGATTGCGCTATCTCAGATGGTCTCAGATGTCTCCCTTCACATTTATCGATGAGAGGAGGTATCAACGTTATTTCGGGCTCGGAAGCCACGATCTGTGTTCTAGTGGGAACAGAATAATTCCCGAAAAAGCTAATTGATGAGGGCTCAATAACGTCATTCATTTCAGCAAAGAACCCATGTTGACTATACAATGACTAACATACAAAAATTCGGCGTCATACGAATACAGAAATCCAGAAAAGACCTAAGACAAATCAGAAACTTTTAGAGGTTCCAGGCTGCACAGAACCGAAATAGCATTGCAGTGACGGTGACCATGTCCATGATGGGCGGGTGCATCTTTCCCCCGAGTCAGACTTTTGGGAACATAGAGCCGCGCAATTAACTCACCACGGTGCCAGCACCCGCGGATCTGACAAAGTGAAGTTCACCATAGACATCACCAATCTGATAGCGGGTTGGGCGTGTTGGATGAAAAAAGGCGATAACGGCACCGTTAGCGTCTTGCAGCTGGAAGACTCCGTATGAGGACCAATTCAAGAAAACTGCGGTTGGAATCCAGGCGTACTAGAATATCTGCATTCGTGGGACTGGGACGCCACCGATATTGTAGGCCATCAGGCCCATTGAAAACACGAGAACCCTGTTTGTGGTGTGAACATGCGTACGCCATCAGTTGAGAAACCACGTACAAAGATTCGTTGGTCCGGTCTGACAAGGTCTGACATAGGAAGTGTGTTCTGAAATACGTAACTTTGGGTATCCTTCGAGTATCACGAATGTTAAGGTGCAGCTGACCTTTCCGATCACAATGCGACCAAGGCCGCCACTGGCTGCCCATTCTAACCGTGCAACGCGGTCCTCCTTGTTTGGACGAATAGCACGCCAAAGAGTCGTTGTGCTCTGTCCATTGGCAGCAACACTCGTCTATGGGGCAGAGTAATTAGGCCGCCGAAGGAAAGAGAGTGGAGGAAGAACCAACCTGGAAGCGGTAAAGAACTCCCCAAGAATTGAAGAGTTGGCTCTCTCTCGGGTCCTGGTTAGTCCAGGAGAGAATGTCATTAGAAGCCGTCGTCATTTTTGAGAAGGGAAGTAGATATCAGTGTCCAGCTGAGATGTTGTTAGAAGGTAGATTGTGTTCTCACTTATATACCGAAAGGATGGGGAGATTGAACAAGTTTTGCACTGATTGGTGGTTCTGCAAAAGATCGGGAACGTGGGCATATGGCGACAGAATAAAGATGAAGACGCTTCAAAACGTGTCGACGCAGAAGTCAAGGGTTCCAGCCGCCTTAGTCTGTGGAGCAAGGCTCCGATTATGAACTGGATGTGTGGATGATCGAGAAGCGTGAATTCCTCAAGCGCCAGAAGGGTAGATTTCAGTGTCACAAGAAGTCCACTGCCGTTTCCCATAATTTCGCCCGCTCACAAACCATCCTGGAAGACCAGAGGGCCGGCGAGATAATTTCAACCCCGACAGTGATTCTATGAATTGATGGGCAGTGAGATCATACACGAGGTATCCCACTATGGAAAGCCGCGAGGCAGCAGATCTGGTGCTTTCGTACCAGGCCCCCAACGTGTAACCTGCGTCCGGGGTTCGGGTCAGCATGCCCATGTCGTGGAAGGTATACTGTTTCCGGCCGAGGGGCACGGGAGATAGGGAAGATTGCGAAAACGCCTAAATGCCTGGGGCGTGGATTGAAGACTGTGGGTGAAATACATTGATCTTGTTCACAACGGATGAAGTTTAACGCCAAGGGTCCTTCAGTCCGTCGATCAACTGAGATGAATATCCATTCAGATAGTTTATTTGACCTCGAACAGCACCCGTCGGGGAGCGATGACATCTGAGCGATATATATCTGTTTTCGAGAAAGGAAGGGATCAATAAGCCACCCGCGAACCTTTCGCTTTTGTGCTTTGCTTTGGGTGCCAAATCTCTAATGGTATAAAATAATACTCCAAAAGGAGTGATGAAAGGCACTAAACTGATGAAAGAAGCGAAACATGAGAATACCGGCGGAAAAACAGGAGTGCTGTTGACCCACAAATCCCCCAGAATACATTCACGGCACCACTTGAATCCCCAGACTCCGGGCACTGCCAACAATCATTCTTGCAACTGATTCTAGCGGTAGGTGCTTCATGTGGTCATCTGAAGCCTTGATCTTCGCAATTTCGTACACATGTTTCAAGCTGACGGTGCCCGTGACTTCATGACCTGGTCGACCTGCACCCTTCTCAATACCCGCAGCCTTTTTCAGGAAATAACTCGCAGGTGGCGTCTTAGTGACGAAGCTGAACGATCGGTCAGGTTGCACGGTAATCAGAGTTGGTGTCGGCACGCCGGGCTCAATATGCGCGGTTCTTGCGTTAAACTCTTTACAGAAGTCCATAGACTTGACTCCACGAGCACCAAGAGCAGGACCAACAGGAGGCGTAGGTGCAGCTTTGCCTGCAGGAATCAGCAAACGCTATTCAAGGGAGAGGGTCAGTTTCAAGTGGAATCATTTGGACTATATCGAGAACGAGAGAGTACTCACCACGACCTGTGCCTTGGCTTTCACAGCTGCCTTCGACATGGTGTCAGAACGTAGGTGTGCTTAGAGGAATGGAGAACGAAGGTTGGTACCAACCGAAAGAGGAAATTGAATTTTCGCGTCAGGTCACCTGACGAGATGACGTAACGCGTGTTGCTGTCCCGGTTCTAGTTCTAGTTCCGTCTCCTACTGTGCTTTGTCGACTATTACCATGAAGTCTCTCACCAGCCTCCTGTCCCTCCTTGCGTTCGTCACCGCGGGCGTACTCGCTGTGCCCTACGGAAGCCAATCCACCTTTGATATTCATCCTGGCTTCAACCTCGATCTGAATGCCCAACGCCTCATCGAACTCGAAGGCAATCAACGCGTCTGGATGACTGAACTTGAGAAGGTGTGGTAGCTTGTCTTGTCTTACTGTGCATGTCGTGCTAACAAATTAAAAGATTCAGGCCAAGGCTCGTGGTGTTAAGTTCATTGATGTGTATGACCAGTCCACTGTGTCCTGCTCGGGCCTAACTCTCTCCCAGGACCGACACCCAAGATTTGGGCACCAAGAATAAGTTTAAGTCGCAGCGGGGTGAGCCCTGTTGATCGTGTCGATGTGTCTGCTATTATTTATATGAGATTCATAGTTCCTTATCCTTCCTCCCCAAGTGCCGAAGACCGGGTAAGGCCGATCCTGAAGACCTTGTCCACAGAGGGGCCTAGGGAAAATCTGAAGAAATTCTCGAGCTTTCGCACCAGATGTAAGGCTGAGAGTTTTATATCTTGTCTGTTACTGAAAAACTTTCTTAGATTATCGCAGCCAAGTGAGAAGTGGTCGCGTTATTGGCACTTTGGCTCCAATTAATCGGTTTCTATTTTAGACTGGTAGGGAGAGCCAGCAATGGCTACTTGCTAAAGTCAAAGAGGTATCAACATCAACATAATGGCCGAGACGCATCTGATTTTTCGATACTCCTAGACCACATCCGAGTACGCTTCTAAATCCCTGCAGGACATCATCACCCTCTCCGAATTCCCCCATTCTTGGGGCCAGAATAGTATAGTATGAGAGGCTTTGTTGATCGATTGCTATTACTGACACGCTAGACCCACTTCAGATACTGCGGATCAATGGGACTTCCACGGACGATGATAGTATTGTTGTGATTGGAGCTCACCAGGATAGGTAAGACTTGAGGGGTGCATTAGAAAGTTTAGCTCTCTGATGTTCCCCAATCAGTACTAATATGTGGCCATTTCTGCCGGCTCCAGGTGCGTTTGCTTTGTACCCATTTGAGCCCCTCTGACCCCAAAACATTTCAAGGTGCTGATGGTATGGCTTACGCAGCTTCTACTATGTGTTACACTCAGATTGAATTTGAAAGATGATGGATCTGGGACTGTCACGATCTTGGAGGCATATCGCGCACTCATTTCTGCAGATTTCCGTCCAATTCACACGGTGGA
The DNA here is from genome assembly GCA_003315915.1 of Macrolepiota dolichaula. Classification (NCBI taxonomy): domain Eukaryota; kingdom Fungi; phylum Basidiomycota; class Agaricomycetes; order Agaricales; family Agaricaceae; genus Macrolepiota; species Macrolepiota dolichaula. The sequence goes on along the minus strand of QFDT01003999.1, from coordinate 22,876 downwards.
GTTCCATTGGTATTCAGCTGAAGTTCGTATCCTGTTTACGAATGGCGTTATGTCCCTGATTTGTATATGATATCCAGGAAGGGGGGCTTCTAGGTTCGCAAGCTGTCGCCAAGCGATATGAAGAGACTGGTGCCCATGTTTTGGCTATGAGTCAGGTAATTACTCGATTATGAGAATAAAATTTGACGACTCATTTTGGCCAAGTTTGATATGACTGCCTGGGTAAAGGTCAGACATTCCAAGCTTTTATCATCTCTTGGTTGACTTGCTACTAGACTGGCACTCGCGAAGAAGTTGGGATTATCACCGACTTTGTGGATCAAGAGTACAGTCGTTTCTTTATACTATACTCTCCTCAGCGTATCTCATGCCCGATCAGCCTCACAAAATTCAACAAGAATCTTGTCGAAACGTACTTGGATATTCCGTACACTGAGGTAAGATCATCTCTATTCGAGATAATCAAGATTCAAATACAAACGAAACATATGTAGACCAAATGCGGTTACGCGTGTAGTGACCAGTGAGTCGTTTCGATCTTGTTCCTGCCGGACACATGTTGAATGATCAATCATCTAGTGCCTCGTGGAGCAAGGCTGGATACCCGTCAATTTTCACAATCGGTATGCAACCACATTCCCCCATATCTAACTTGGTGCCTTAGTTTTTCACAGAGAGCAGTTTCGAGAATTCAAACAAGAACATCCATTCTGCGAACGAGTGAGTTCATTTTGATGAAACACCTTGATTCAACATGGCTCACCCCCCCAAGTCGGATTGATATTTCCGACGAATTTAGCTTCGACCATATGCTTGAGTTCTCCAAGCTTGCTGTCGCCTTTGCAGTGGAGCTCGGCGGATGGACCGAAACTAAGTAAACCTTCCATGCGCACTGATTGTATTACCACTGGTTACCAGATCCCGTTTAGATACCATAATATTACCAGTCATAGTGGCAGAATCGCACCGTTATCACGTGAATGCTTGAGTGAATCTGGTCAAACCTGATCATAAAAGTAGGAATAAATAGCCCGGATCACAGGATCAGCAGTCCCAAGAAATGGGAGGTGTCCCTTTCTTCGTCTAGTTCCACAATGTCAACGCGGACGCGCTATCGGGAAGACGTTGAAAAGGCATACGAAATCCAGTCTCAAGCAGGAATCGAGGTCTGCCCGTTCTTCCCCTTACGCTGCACGAAACAATATGGTGACGAACGATTTGTCCGTGGCCTCCGCTCCAGGGTGCATTGAGAGGTACAGCAATTGGCACTGGACTAGCTATTTTGGCACACTACACGTGGCCTTTGTTCAGGTGTGTAATGCATGTATGTTCTTTGTTCTCATTGGAAATCTGACGCAAACTTCGGTGTTTCAGGAGACAACCGCTGGCACTCAAGGCGTTTCTAATATCTGGATGTACGCAGTCCATTTCATCCGTTAGCTAATGGTGACTACATGACATTCACACAGTCACTATTTCTGGTCTCGTATTCAGTGCTGAAAATGCACTAATGCTGCACGAAGCTGCTCGGCGGAGAGAAGAGAACATCATTCGCAGAGAAGCCCGTCTTGATCTTGCACGTCAAGGTCTTGTTGGTACCGAGACCGAGATTGCGAAATGGAAGGCGACACGCCTTAGAGAAAGTTCATCGCCAACGAACAGTACGGATCATGATCCATGAAACTTGAACCTATGGGGACAAATAAATATATACGTTCTGGTGATCTGTCTACTCAGCACAAAGCAAGATGGATACTCATTATATGATTCACGTTTTCGAGATCAAAACACAGCGCACGACAGAACAAAAGAGCAATATCAATCATCTAAACATTTCATGTCATGCATAATTCGGAACGTAATGGGTGGACTGGTATTCTTGCCCGGCTCCGGTTGGCTGCCACTGAGTGTCATTATGAATTTGAGCAGGAGGCTTCGGTGGAAGGCCCGGATTGAAAATTTGTTGTTCGGCATATGGCTGCTGAGGGGGTGGAGGGGGCGGAGGTATGGGCCCAGATAGATAAGACTCTGACCCCTGGGTTGGTAAGGGAGGGGGTGGGGGAGGTTGGTATGGGAGCTGCTGAGAAGGATATGTCAAAGGTGGGACAGGCAGACTTGCCCGCCGGCGAGGGGCGACCCCGGGCGTTAGGGGAGGAGGTGGGGGCACTGGGGGCACACCGTTGATAGGATATCCTTGTGGTTGTGTGATAGGGGGCGGGGGAACCTGGGTATATTGCACAGGTGGAGGCGGTGGCGGCGGTGGCGGTGGAGGCGGAGTTGGTACTCCCTCTTGTGATGCAATAGGTATTGGGGAACCATAAACAAGTTGTGGTTGTGGAGGTAACGGTCTCGGGGTTCCGCTTAGATTAGATGCAGAAGTACTGGGGGACGGGACCTCATGGGACGAAGGCGGAGCTGGTGTATAGGTTGGGTATGCAATGCTATTTTGCATTGCGGGTGGTGCTTGCGTTACAGGGGAAGAATATTGCTGGGGTGGTACAGGTGTGGGAGAAGGATAAGGGATATATTGATGGGGTTGTGGGGTCGGGAATGACTGTGAAGGAAAAGGCACAGATGTTGACGATGGCACGTAAGGAGCCGCATTAGGCGGAACAGGCAGAGGGGTCGGAGGTGGAGGATAATTAGTCGAAAGCGGGTAAATCGCTGGATTATAAGGTGCTGGGGTGTGGCTAAGTGATGGAAGATATGGGTCAGTGGTATGAGCTGGCGATGAAAATGTTGAAGGGGAGTTGCTCAATGGCATAAAGCCCGAAGACAAAGCCGGTATGCTCGAATGACGAGAGCTCCGTGACGGGGCTGGGTGTTGATTCACATCATACTGGTACTGCGGATGAGAACCATAAGCATTGGTGGGCGTGATGGGACGGTCGTGGGTATATACTCCTTCGCCTAGGTAAGGATTTGTTGGCGGTGGCACATAGCCATATTGGACCGGCTACAGAAGAAGTCAATGGTGAACAGAGGCGGAGCAGGATAAACTCACAGGAAAACTCTCCCGCCTGCTCTGCTGGGATATACCCAAATCACTGAATTCACTTGCTACCTGATCTATCACGGCCGCACCAGGCCTTTCGTAAGGCGGAACATATAGGTCGAGTTTGGCGAGAGAATTCGATGCTCTCAAGGACGATGGGACAGCAATAGCGGCGGAGTCGGACGGTGGTCGAGAATGACTGTGCACATTACGGGATGGGCTGATACGGGATGGGGATTCACCTGAGGGGATGAAGGATCCAGGACCACCATATTGCTTGTTAGCCTTGGGCGGTCTAGGGGTTACCTTCTTCTCTGGCGGTGGCGCCTGTTACCAGTGAGGATAAAGAAAGAGTAAACGAAGACGCAAAAACTCACATTGGACCAGAACGTGAGTTCCAGGTAGACCTTGCCTGCGAACTTGTCTTTATTGGAAAGAGTGAACCACTCTACCGAAGAGAAGAGAATCGTCAAGCACAAACCATAAGATCACGGCAGAGTGTACGAACCATCGGTTTCCCCCTTTGTTAGGACTTCCGTCAGATCAACGTGAGCCTCACCAATGAGATCGGGCTCGCGAGGATCGTCGGCGTAGCAAGCAATCCTCATAGTGTTTCCGCCTCGAATCCTTTTCCATCCCCTGTTGTCCTTGGGTGGTAGCGGTGGAGGGGTTCCAGATGCGGCTTTGGCTGACAGATCGTCATCATCCTCAAAGAGAGTGAACCGTAGTTCTTCATCCCATTCGGGGTGTTGGCCGCCTCTCTTGATTGCCTTTGTGCGTTTCTTCTCGCCATCGACGACAACGAGACAATACGGATCCTGTTTTCCGATATGACGTTTGTTTGGAAGGTGGTTCTAAACCCCTGGTTAGGCGTGGAGTAAATGCAAACGGATAGAACTAACGGCTTTGAGAACGACGACGATGAGTGTCCCGATTTCACGGGGGCCTGTAGACATTGATACGGTTAGAAAGCGCAGCAGAAGTGCATCAAGATTGGAAAGGAAAGTGTCAGCGTAACGCGTCCATTCTAATTCCCTGGCGCCAGGCCTACAAGGTCCCGTGATCTCAAGAGAACAATGACATCCACAATATTTTACATTCGAAATCAAAATCAAAACACTGGCATAGGTACAGTATCTACTTCCGCTCCGGAGTCAAAAACTTGGTTTGTAGCTCTTGTTTTGAGTCAACACGAGGTGCGGTTTGCGGTCTGCCAGATCCAGAACCATCTCCGCGAAGAAACTATTTGCCCAGGCAAACCAGCTCCGGGTATAATCTTTGTCGTCATAGATTGACTGTGACTCGTGTATCAGGCCGAGGCCTGCAGTATTCTAACCAGTACCTTAGAATTTCTCTGCACCAAGATTGAAATTTTCACTCACATTGACAATCAAATACAACGATGCGAGGATCTCCTGATCATCATCAGTGCCGAAGATGGCTGAAATCTGGGACATAGGCCTATAAAAGATTAAATTTACATGATCAACCAATGGTTGGATAATCCCATACCACGGATGCCACGGATCGACATGAGGACCCCTAGAGTAGTGGTTTCCCAGTAAGTTGTTGAATAGCAGTCCCACTGAGCACGACGTACCCAACACCACGGAACTTCTTCCCTGCAGCAAAGTAGGGATTCTTAGCAGAGAGTAGGATTTTCCGTGTGGCAATATAAGCGGGATCGTGTTTGTCAAGGAACCCGAGGTATGGCAAGGACAGCAAAGACTTCAAGGGAATGTGAGATTGTTATTTGTGGTTGAAATACTTCTACTTACAGGAACGTTCGCGTCGTCCATGACATACCGGCCGCCAAAGCCTAAATTAACTCAACCACCGTCCTCCTTCAAGATATGTGTACCTACCATTGGTCTCGTACGCAAATACATTATTAACAACCTATACCAGGACATGAGTCACATACCCTTGATAGTCGAAGCTGAATTTTACCGTTGTCTCCCAGATAGCATTATGTATTTTGGTACTCCATTGCTTTGCTTGTTGACTCACATTTTTGAGCCGCTGTGTCGTGTCTAGTATTTCGGCTAGGTTTGTTAGCTCAACACTAAGCATTGCATTCGCAGGCGTCAAGAAGGCTTCGGGAGAACTTCAGCTATTGGAACAGGCTTGCGAAGATCGACCGCTTACCAAAAGTGCTCAAATCGTCCGAGGGTCGATGGTGGGTGCCTACCAGACCGGTGAAAGCTTTTGGCTCGCCGTTTCCTCGATTATTAACGAGAGGAGACAGTGAACCACCCCCTCCTGTCCAATTATAGAAGGAGATGAAGTTGAAGTCTTCGTCGAAAGTTGCTTGGGATTGTTCATTTATGACCCGGAATATCTGGTCAATTGCCATACGCCCTAAATATTGGCTTGTTGAGTATCATTCATATTATAAGTGACGTGGACAGGAGCATACAATTGTCATTCATGAACGAGGTATCCTTGGTATTTTGATAGTAAAGGCGCGAGAGCTTGAGAAACCCGCAAAGCGAATCAAGTTCATACTGATGACATGGGGTTGCAATGAGAAACTGACACCACGAGGATCGAGAATCTTAGTACCTTGCACTCGAATACGGTCTGATTGTTGACAGGCCTGACACGCGCACATGAGCCCATAGTCACTTACGTTCACGAGATTGGGCCCTTACGGATTCACAGTCACGCCATCTGCCCAATCATTGTGCGAAGGAGCCAAACCACTTTCTGGAGGAGGTTGAAAAGAACCACCTGAATAATTACGTCAGAAAAGTATATTCACATGATAACACAGGAACACTCACAGTAGGGATATTGGGAGACATAACGGGCCTCATTGTTGATGACCGCTTTGACAAGCTTCGCTAATTCAGGGTCGCCCCCAAGCAGAGAACCATAGTGTGCGAACTAGGAAATGCGATTTGAACAAATGCTAGGAGTCCTCGTTACGAGACTTACCTGATTTGCGGTGTCACGCAACCACTGAGCACTGCGGTAATCTCAGACGCATGTTGATTTCCTAGAATCAGTGATACATACGTAATATCCTAAAAGTATTTAGAATACACTTTAGAACAGAGTGGGTATCCTTACTCCAGTGATGATGAATGCAAGGTTTTGCTCCTGTGAATGGAACTCATCGGAACTCAAACTCGATGGGCGGTTAGAATGCGCCTACCTGGCTATAATACCTCACTGTGGTATCTAAAGGGAGGTGTGACTCATCGAGAGAAACCTAAAATGTGAATGGAAATACCCAAGGTGTTTGGGAATGTGTTCTCAAACATGCGAGCAACATCCGGATCCTTCAACAAAGACTTCATGTCATTAATGACTTTCTATTTTTGCGGTGACATGAGTTCAATGGACATCCTTGAAGGGGATATCTCACCTCGACGGCTGAACTATTGAACGTTCGACAAGCAGGTGCAGGTCTCATGAAAGGTAAACCCAACGGTCCACTCGATCGTTCTCCTTGGGGTTGCTGCGAATAAACGATCGTCATAAATATAGGAAACGCACCCCGGGGCGGTGGCTCACCTGTGAAAACCCAGTGTAATCTGGACACTGAGCAAAAGACTGCGCAACCAGCCCAGTCAAAACGACCCCCAAATTTCTTCCGCTGAACTTCATGACGGGTTGGAAGATGACGTTCACTACGAGCGTCAACTGCACCAGAAGCCAGGTTCTTATAGCTCCGGCGTCTTCAATAAGAAGCTGTATCATATGTATAGCATACATATTACCCACGAGAGAGCTCCGATGCGGAAGCAGGACGTGCCCGGAGAAGAGGCCTCTTAAGCCCGCCAGGCGCTCTTACGGGTTTCGAGTCTCGTGTTGTTCGCAAGCTTGGTGTGTTCGAGCGAGGTTGGCCAAAGTCCTCGCTTCGATGTTTGGTATAACGAACGGTATAATGAATGTATGCGACCACCATTTTCATTGAAGAGCCCAATCGCGTTCAGGCAGAGACTTCGTGGCGAGTGGTCAGGAGGTTCAAGATTCACCTCGCCTGATCACCTGACGTTCATCTTCTGATCAACATGGAGGAAATGGCCAAAATAGTCGTGAGCAATGCACAAGGCAATATCCACACATGCTGTCAACAGTGAGAGGGAGTAGCACATGAAAGGATACACCACTGGTCTAAAAGTATCATTGAACCGGGTTCCTACAACCATAGACGAGGGAATACAGAGTGCACTAATGGTACATGGGGGAACGCAAAGATAAAAGAGATGATCATAGTCCCTAGAAATCAAGATGAAAGAACAGGGGACGATGCCTCAGTGTTCAATACGATTTGGGCTTCTCGTCTGTAAAATGCACACTTGACATGGCGGTCGATAAGTCTGCATCGTCAGTCTTGTCGATTGTGCCCTGGCCCACAGTATCCAAAGACGCCGACCGGTAGCATGCGCGAGTGGATGCGTCAGGGTCTGCCAGCACGTCATCGGCCTCTACTAGGTCGCGGGTCGTGTCAATGGAGGTATCGTACTGAGTACCATCAAAATCCTGGCTGGTAAGGCTTTGAGGGTTTGCGCCAGTAGAAACACCTTCATCCGTTTTGCTTGCTGTCTCCAGACTCCGTTGATAATTCTTGCCATTCTCTGTGTTTGTTTCATCTGAGACGACACTATTGGATGTGAATACGCTTCGTTCCTGGGATAGAGAAGGAGTCCCTGTAGTTTGTAGGATCTGAGCACTCCAACCGCTGACCTCACTTCCCCAACTTCCCCTACGCGAGCTACGTGGACGTAATGCCCGAACGCTGGCGTCGGCTTCGTCAAGCCCGTCATCGCCGGGTACAAATAGGCTTGAACTTTCCGCGTCTGGGAATGTACTCCCTCCAAAATGTGATATCGAGTCAGCGCCACTAAAGGCTGAGGGAGGGGTCGAACCATATCCCTGGGGTCCTATGCGCGTCGGCAATGCATACGCAGAGGAAGCAAGTGTTAGGACGGAGGCATTATCAAGAGGAGGCGATGATGGTCGAGGGTTATTTCTGGGGTGATGGGTCGTGTGGAGTGGTGCTTGAACAGGCGACATGGGATCGGAACCACGTATCTGATTGTTGCTGTGTGTGGGGCGAGTCGTTTGAGATGGGATAACAGAGAAGCTGAGAGATGTGTTGCCTGGACCATAGAGGTTACCTGATGAGGATTGTCGGATGTGGTGCAAACGATGTTGCACCTGGGAAGTTGGAGTAACGGGAACCTGTGCGATATGTGCCATGCCATTCCCAGGTAAGTCAATACTCAACACGGTCGTGGGTTTCGTACTAGCTGCGATGCTCCTGAACGTCCTCGGATCCGATAAGTATGAGGACGAGGAACGCGAAGGAGCAGGTGATGGGGGTCCGCTAGGGGGTAGTGGTCGTACTGATGCATCGTCATCCGCCTCCAGCATACTCGCAGGCGACCAAAGAGAGTCACGAGCCATAGAAAACCCATCTAAAGCGTCTACCGACTCGGCTTCGTTATAGGACTGAAAGTCATCTTCCCCATTCAACGAGACTGTTTTACGCCTCGCGGTGGGAGCCACCTCCAGTCTGTCCCGTTGTCTGGTATGTGTGGAGCCATTAGAGACTGGTGAAGACACAATTCGCCCATTCATTCTCGATGAGTTATTCCTGCTCCCAGCCTTGGCCAGGTGCGCAGCGGCAAGTGGAATAGCATCAGATCTCTTTCCCTTCACGGTGCCGGCGAGTTTGCGTTGGAACCAATTGATGATTGGCTTGCTTGAGCGACGGGGTATTTTCTTTTGCTGCGTATTGTGATTGGAGATCGTGAAAGGGTGGTGGTGTGGCGCGCCATTGCCTGGCCCTGTTTTCGCCACAGCCGAGGGGCCTGAAGCTGGGTTCAGTGGCAGTTGCTGGGTACCCGATTTACGTTCGCCTTGAGTTTTCAAGCTCATTCGAGAGATGTTATAGGGAGAGGAAGGCAGGCGGTAAGATGGTACAAACTGAAAGTGATGGTAAATGAGTAAAGAGGTGGTTCGTTGGAGGCGCCTGACCAACACGGTGGCTTGGCACAGCACCAACACGCGTCAACGTCATCCCACCCAACCCTCGTAAATCTATCACTTGACCCGAAGAAAGCACAAGTAATCGCGTCAAAATTCCCTAAGTGTTTTGGAGATCCAGGTAAAAAAAAAATACATGTAGTCAACCGAGTTTATATTATACAGTTACACAGGCGATAGTTTCCCTTTACCAATCTGTCTTCTTCTTAGCAACCCTGACAGGCGCAACTGAAATCTTTCCATTATAACCGAAACCATCCAGCCATGGCCAAGTTTCCGATCGGCGGCCCTCGAAACTCTGAATCACAGTGTTGCGTTGCATGGTCAAACCAATGTCATCCAGGCCATTCAACAAGCAGTGCCTGCGGAAGGGATCCGTAGTGAACGAAATGGCTGGTTTGCCACCAGAGCGACGGATCTCTTCCTTTTCGAGATCAACCTCCAATTCTAGACCTGCTTCCGCATCGTCGGCAAGCTCGCGGCAATGCTCCTGAGATATGGCAATAGGCAACATCCCATTCTGCATGGAGTTGTTGCGGAAGATATCCGCAAAACTGGGGGCGATGACGCAACGAATACCGAAATCATTCCTACATAAAAGTGAGTGAAGATCCGGATGTTCTACAGGCAGTGTCACTTACAAACTCCAAGGAGCGTGCTCGCGCGAACTGCCACAACCAAAGTTCTTTCCAGTGCAAACGAGAATCTTCGATTGGTCATAAGGGGCGCGGTTGAGAATGAAGTCGGTATCTTTGCCGGTGTGAGGGTCCTTGCGGAGGGTATAGAACAAAGCATTTGCGAGACCAGACCGTTTAAGAGTCTTCAAAAACTGTTTGGGGATGATCATGTCGGTGTCAACGTTCTCGATGTGCAGGGGGGCGGCAATGCCCTTGACAATCGTAAACTTCTGAACGCTAGAAGGGGTTTCCTTAGGAGGCAGGGCCTTCAATGATTCGGTGGACTGGGGTTGCTGGGGTGAAGGTTCAGGGGGAGGAAAAACGGGGTCGGTCAGGAAGTCGTATTCGCTCTTCGTCTTCAGCTTCGAGCTCGCCTCTTCGTTCTTGCCCAAAAACTTGCGAACGTCGACTAATTTCCCAGTGAGAGCGGCAGCGGCAGCCATGGCGGGGCTGAGGAGATGGGTGCGACCACCAGCGCCCTGGCGACCTTCAAAGTTACGATTGCTGGTACTCGCGCATCGCTCACCGGGGGAAAGTTGGTCAGGATTCATTCCAAGGCACATGGAACAACCAGCTTCACGCCAATCAAAGCCTGCACGCTTGAAGATAACGTCCAAACCCTCTGCCTCTGCGTGTTGTTTGATGAGACCTGATCCGGGAACGATCATTGCCACCACATTGGACGCGACCTTGGCGTCCGGGCCAGCAGAAAGAACAACTTTCGCGGCAGAGCGAAGATCTTCAATGCGACTATTGGTGCAGGATCCGATGAAGACTTTGTCAACTGTGATCTCCTCCATGGGGGTGTTGGGAACTAAACCCATGTACGACAAAGAACGTTCAGCTGAAGCCTTCTTGGAAGGATCCGTGATATTGGCGGGATCTGGTACCTTGCCAGTGATTGGGACAACATCTTGAGGCGAGGTTCCCCAGGTGACTGTCGGGATGATATCAGCGGCGTTAATCTTGACCTCGATGTCGAATTTGGCGCCCTCATCCGACTTCAAGGTCTTCCAATATGCAACGGCCTGATCCCACTCCTCGCCTTTGGGCGCCAGTGGACGGTTGCGGAGATACTCGAAGGTAACCTCATCTGGAGCAACCATACCAGCACGAGCACCGGCCTCTATACTCATATTGCATACGCTCATACGAGCCTCCATGCTGAAACCACGGAAAACTGAACCTGCGTATTCGATAACGCAACCAGTACCACCAGCGGTACCAATGACACCGATGATATGAAGAACGACGTCTTTTGATGTCACACCTTCGTGGAGTTCGCCGTCGACGGTAATCCGCATGTTTTTGCTCTTTTTCTGCAAGAGGGTTTGCGTTGCAAGGACATGCTCAACCTCAGAGGTTCCGATGCCGAAAGCTAGAGATCCGAATGCACCGTGTGCTGAAGGTGCAGTGTCAGGATGCTTTCACAGGATATCATTAAGAAGCCTCACGTACTTGACGTATGTGAGTCACCACAAACACAGGTGATTCCCGGTAGCTGACATCCAGGAATGTTGCTTAGAGGCAGAGTATCAAATAGGACAATGTAACTTACCGTGAAACCTTGCTCGGGGCCAATAACATGAACAATACCTATACGGTACAGAATTAGATTGATCTCGTGCATTCCGCAATCGATGGGAATTACACACCTTGGCGCCTATCTTTCATTCCAAAGTAGGTGAGACCAAACTCCTTGACATTATCTTCCAAGGCAGCGCATTGCGCACGCGAGTCAGGTTCCGCGATGAAAGATTCCACAGACTGGAAGTTTTTGCGAGAGACCGTTCTATGTGGAAGGGATATCTCAGATCGAGTGATATTGTCAGAACACAACCTAGTACTTACGGGACATTATGGTCCACTGTGGCAAGGGTACAATCGGGGCGGCGAACTTTACGGGACGCATTACGCCTGTAAACGAAAGAAAGAATCAGTGAGATGAATCACCGACAAGATAATTTCGTCATGCGGCTACATACAGTCCCTCGAATGCCTGGGGGCTGGTAACTTCATGTACGAGATGCCTTTAATGACTTCATAAGTTAGGGATCGCCGCTGAACCATTCAGACACACCTATCAATATAAATGAGCGCGAGGCCGTCTTCATTCACATCACTTCATTGTATTATGTCGATGCGCTTGTTAGCTTTCTTAATTCGCTAAGCAATTGAATGGTTAGACCTACACGACATGGTCATCCCAGATCTTGTCGTAGAGGGTGCGAGGTTTAGGGACTGCGGCAGGCATTATCGACGTGGAATATGGAGAGTGTAAATGGTAAGACGGTATGAAAACTTGACGCTGTCCATCCTTCTGGCCTTTTTAATAGAGCACTCGGAAATGACCTCGTCGGCCGATTGTCCTTCGGGCGCTTACCGAAGTCCAATCATAGTCCGATCTTCTGTCAGCTCCTCCCCTTTCGGTTATGGGTCCGTCTTCGGACATCATATCCACCAATATCCACCGTGGTTCACTGAGTCAACGATAATGATTCCTTCAGCTGCTAAGCACGTTTGGGTCTTGGGATCATACACCTCACCCTCATCCCCTTATCTGCCCGCCGTGCACCCGGATTTATTATAAGACAAGAATCGATCAAGCTCCTTCCGAAGTAGAATTAGCCAAGTGTTCACGTTGCATCAACGCTCAACATATAGGCCACCGTTTGGATCCACTTGCATTACATATCGGGTAGTTTACTAGTATCGATAGTCTGTGATATTACATGACCACGGGATATAACTCAACTGTCGCCGGAATTCTTGCGTAAACGATATCTGATGACCTGCGGGATATGCTTCATTTTAGAAACGGGGATCAGCAGAAGTTTGAACACGGGTTTCTATGTAGTCTCTTCCCAGGTTGTCCCATTCTTCGATAGCATGATCGAGTTGGGCTAGTATATCCAGTATGGCTTCCGAATACTTGAGAGGCCTTTCACGCATGAGACTGAGCGCGGACATGGCTTTTGCTCTAATAGTCGAGGGATCCCGAGTTTTATGAGCAAGGCAAAGGTGGGGAACCGAGGATGTGCTGAAGTAGTCTGTTGAAGGTCGTGGTTGACTGGAGAACTTTTTCAATGGGATAGCCGCCTCAGATCGGGAACTGTAGACCATTCTCGAGGGTGCTCGTGTTGTCTTGCCTTCCACTCGTCGATTAAGTGCATCCCCGGTGTATCGAGGTTTGAAACAACGCTGACAGGAAGTCTGACTTGTAGGGAGGTTTCGGGGTGACGAAGGGAGCATGCTTTGCTTGATGTAGCTTCTACCGAACACAGAATCACGTTCGAAGAGAGGCAAGACTAGAGTGTCGGCATATATGGCATGTCGTTTGGTCGAACACCAGGAGGAATCATCACGGGGCCAGAAAGAACATAAATGATCGTGGACACGGTTTCGAGAGGCCTGCCCACTATACTGGGTCAGATCTTCAGAGCATGCGCGTATTTGGGGTTTCCTAATCCCTGCGTTGTAAGTATTGTAATTATCAGAATATACTTGTACGATGTTGCTTTCGGAATTGGCAGCCCTTTTATGCGTCTTTTTAGAACCTAAATACCGATCAGCACTGAAGATGAGCAATGAAACGAAGAGCACTTGCTATCTGTGACCGTCGTCTGTAGGGGGGCGTACCCTACGCCAAGTTGTCGACTTGAAAACTCTGGTAATGAAGTGGCCGGACGGTGAGGGCAATGCAGGTCTTGCATTAACGCAGACTCGGGGAGTTTCGGTTTATCTGCACATTGTTCGCATCTGCCTCTGGATCCCTGAAGACAGTGATCGTTGTATGGTGCCTTAGTAGAGATGGAACTCAAAGAGGAGGGCGGAAGCTTGTCACTGAAGCCTAAGATTGAAGTGAACTAATGGGATGTCAGCTAAATTGCTCAGGATCATTGAATGTGACGGATCTGGACTGACATATTTCTGAGATTGAGGTTTCTCCTGCAAGGTCGGCAAACTCGAGGGTTCATTTTTCTGGTAAGGGGAGTCCTGCATTTCCTGTCTGAGGCTTCTCAGTTGCTCAGGATGGGCTCCGGACTCGCTATCAAGGTCGTGGTGCTGCTTGGCTTCTCGAAGGGGTATGACTTGGAACCGGTGAGGAGTCGTATTTCGTACGGCTACTCGTGTTTGCATTGTGATCCGTCCCTGCTCGCCGTTGCCCTCTGTGCTGTGAGAGATTGCTCGTTGGTACCCCATAGTTTTACTACCCTGGGATGATGCATAATGGGCCGTTGATGGCAGAGACATAGTCTGGGGAGGTGTCTGGTGTTTCTGGGATGGAGCTATGGGGAGTTGTGTGTGAGTAGTGGGAAGTTTGGTGGCGGAAATTTCACGAAGAAAGACGCTAGAACTGGAGCTAACCATAGTTACTGGCGAGAAGCTGATTAGTTGAATATAGTGTAACAGGTTATCTCGTCGAACGGATGAGGTCAGAGATATTTATAGATGTGCGCACAAACACGACACAACATCCGAATTGAGGGTTGCGCACGAAGAGGTCCCGTTCCGACTGCTGCTACTCCGACAGTCCAAGCATGGTACCCCAAGCCTCTGCGCCAGTGCCAGATTCTCCCCGTTCTTCGCAGTCGCCCCCACCTTCGGGCGCACAAGGCGATCTAGAGCTGGAGATTCTTGGATTAGCAAACGCATTGTACAACTTGGGTACGACGGTTATAAACGATTCTACGAAAGAACGCGACAAGCCGGGCGGCGGGAAGCAAGTGGGTCTGCGGGTGTGAGTAATTCCTTAAATACCGTGATGCACGTGAAAATCCGTATGGTCTGCAGGAACAATGTTGTCCAACACCTCACCACGATTGATGACCTGTCGCAGCATATGTCTACTATGATTCCTATGCAGGTGTTATCAGACATTGATAATGCCCGAGACCCCGTGCAATTGACACGGGAGAGATTGGAACGCGCGGCAACAGAGAATCAATTCATGAATGGGAAAATAGCAGCGATCGATGTAAGTACAAATGGAACACCTGTGGGGAATTGAACTGAAGGCTGGTAGTCGTACCGCAGATTGTTGGACGAGGCGCTGTGTCAGAGTTTTCCTGAGCTTGAGCCGCATTTCCGTGAGCAGGGCAAGGGGGATTAGAAGTTGAATTATTAGAATAATAAATGGTTTACTGCTGAGTCAGCGGGAGCCGAGAGGTGAGCGGATCAGGGCCGATCTTGACGCGTTCTCAAGAGATGAGTGGCTGCCAAAGTGCCAATTCAGATCAGCCATGGCAACCGGCCGTTAGTCTCTTTCCTCCACTATGCCCTCCGTCGATATCTACCTCTCCCTCCCAAATTCTTCCCCAAGATCAGATGTTACTGCGGCTCTTGACGCAGTTATCAATGGTTTTCCATCCCATTCACTCCCTCTCCCATCTCTGACCAGCCCCACAGCATCTCCCTCTGCCATCACTCTACAAACTCGCAAGAAGCTTATTCGGGCGCTCCTGGACGACCTCGCAACTCCAGGAAAGGGGAAATTGACCAGCAAAGGTCTGTTCATCTGTGCTGATCTTGGTTCCCCTGCTGATCATTAGAGCCATCAGATGCGGCCAAAGCCCTCCTTGCTGTAAAATCCCTGGGGCGGGATCCATCAGGCTCCGAATATCTTTCATCACCCACAAACTTATCTACTCTCTTGTCGCTATCGGCGACATATAAAGATGATCCAGAGGCTTCTTCCGAAGCCCTGAGATGCATTGCTAATGCTCTTTTACTGGTTGAGAGCTCTCGAGAGGCTTTTTTGAAATCCCCTGTCAATGGCGGTGATATCTGTTTGAACATGCTGGAGGTGCAGTATCTCTACCAGCCCAGTCCCTTCTGTTCTCACTCTTCATTCTCCAGAAAGCTAGTATGCCTGATCAGATTTTCGTCCTTGCCCGCATCCTTTTCCTTTCGACTGCGTTCTCTGGCTCATACATCGTGGGGTTTGTTGACAGCAAATACAATGGCCGGACCGTAGTGGATATCATCGCTTCCAAACTTGATCTCCTCTTGATGAGCGTTCAAACCAGCACCCGGATGGCTAAAGAGGCAATGACGGACGTATTGAAATTCACTTATAATGTCATTCTCCATTATCCTAAGGTGCGTTAAATTACCGATCAACAACCTCATTACTCATATCCCATAGATTGTACAAGAAGACCCACAAAGCCAAGCAGCCGTAGAGGATGAAAGAAAGGTGATTGGAGATTTCTGGAGCCCGAAGCTAGATGGGTGAGGAATTTTACTTGTGGTTATTTCATGGCTTTCTGACGATTTCTTTAGCCTTCTGCCAGCCCTCCTCCGATTGTTCACCACTTTACCCCCTACCTTTCCATGTCCTATTGCCGCTCCATTGACACATGTCATCCATGCGCTCATTGGAGTGCCCGTTTCTCCATCTCTCAAAGGTGTCTGGTTCCCTGTTGTTACTCGCAGTTCAGCAAACACCCCTAAAAGTTCTACTCCCCAAACGCCTCAGAGTGACAATCGTCCAGATAGTCGCAGTGGATCCCCTATCCCGCAGACACCTGCTTCAACAAGATCAAGTACTTTCGATCGCGCCCTTTCGGTTCTCGCGGCGGGTCGCCGATCTTTATCGCGTTCTTCCTCCCCGCAAGTTGTAACTAGCTTCGATGTCCTTCAACGGGCATGGGATTTGCTTGAAGTTTCCTTCAACCATTTCTTTATAGACAATATCGATCCAGATGATCCCAAAGTCCGTGACGCTATCAAGAAAGAGTCACCAGATAATACTTTGGATGACATTCTCGCTCCGCTGGTTGTCCTGATTACTAGAATCTGTCAAGCGGACGAGGCATCACGGTCGCGTGTAAAACAGTGGCTTGTCCCCGAGGAGCTTGATCGCAGCGCTCCTTTGGAGCAACGGCAGGACATGCTGGGGAAGTGCCTGAGGCTTTTGCCGAGTGTCTACCATGCTCGACTGAAAGATGCTGTGGGGGAGATGCTTTTCGCAATGGCTGGTTCCGATGGTATGACATAGCAATAGTCATCGAATCGTGTTATTGATATCTTTCTCTCCCCCTCCAGCGTCGAATCTCTCTACTCTCGTCGGTTATGGAAATGTCGCTGGCTATCTGTTCAACAAGGGTATTATGAGTGCTCCCCCTGCTTCGAGTTCCAGCGGTGCATCCATCAGTGATGATATCAATCCCATCACTGGTACTACATTCCAACCGAAGTCGGAGGGGCCAGAGTTAACAGAGGAGGAAAAGGAGCAAGAGGTTGAGAAATTATTGTGGCTATTTGACCGCCTCGAAAGAACTGGCGCTATGCCTGCTGAACAAAATCCTATTCGCAAAGCCATTCAAGAAGGGAAAGCCACGTTGGGTCCTTGAACGAATCTCGTTTCAAATATGCGACTTGCGCAACATAATTGTTTTTTTTCTCTTCATTTAATCCTTTGTTAAAAACTTTCGCCAGTCATGAATAGCCTATACCATAGTGTGTCAGTCATCGTTTCTATTCAATGCCTGATACATCTTTAATAATTTTCTTGCCTTAATACCTACTAACCAACTTGTCATTGTCACTAATCTCAAACCTGTTATCCCAATGAAAGTGGTACATTATATAAAGCACAGGATACATTTCCATGGCCATATAATACAACTCAAAACATATACGAGAGGATGGACATGGATAAGTGCATGGCAGGTGTGATAAATAATCAAAGGGCGGACTAAAAGGTAACTTTCTTGCCTTCGAAGGCAGCGATACCCCCAGACCTGGGAGTGCCTCTGGGAGCGCCGCGACCGCGACCACCACCACGACCTCCACGGTCACCTCCACGTCCCCTTCCGCCACCGCGACCGCCGAATCCACCGCGACCTCCACGACCACCAAACCCTCCGCGATCACCGAATCCCCCACGGCCACCACCACGACCCCCACGATCACCACCAAAGCTGTCTCTCGGTTGAGAGTAATCTAACCGAATATTACGACCCTCAATCTCTGTACCAGATAGCGCCTCGAATGCTTTCTTCGCATCCTCGATATCCTCCAACTCGACGTAACCGAAACCCTTAGGTTGGCCTGTTTCCCTATCAGTGGGGAGGCGGATGGTCTTAACATTATAGCCATCGAAGTACGACCACAACGTATCCTCAGAAATTGTGAAAGGCAGGTTGGCGACAAAGAGAGTACTGCTGGGTGGGCTGACCTGGTCGCTGAACGCCCTCGAGCGTTTCTCGCGAGCCTGGCTGGGATCGGGAGGATTCGAACGGTCGACGTTAACCTCGCGACCATCAATCGGTTGACCGTTCATCTCCAATGCCTTTTCAACAGCCTCTGCGGTTGCGAAATGCACATATCCGAACCCACGAGACTTGCCAGTATTGCGATCTGTCTGGACGGTGGCTGAGATGACCTCACCACAGTGGGCAAATTCCTGGGCGAGGCGGTCACTGTCAACTGACCACGACAGGCGGCCAACAAAAATGGATTTGACCTCTTCCGCAGAAGAGTCAAGTTTAACCTTTTTGGATTGGGGTTGCTCTTCATCGACGGCCTTGCGTTTACCTGTCTCGAAATTAATCTTGGTGTTTCTAAGTAGTTTTTTTTAGGACGTACCGCTCGTTGCTGATTTGGGGGTGGCTTTCGCGGCATCTGCCATTTCAACATCTTCACTATCGTCTTCTGATTCTGAGCTGTCGTCGCTTGAATCGCTTGAATCGGAGGTAGACTCTTTTGTAGCCTTGGCGGTTGTTTTTTCAACCTTGGCGGCGGGTTTTTCAGCCTCTGAGTCCGATTCTGAGTCTGAGCTATCTGAAGAATCAGCCTTCTTCGCGGCATTGGGCTTGGCCTTTTCGTCATCAGAACTATCCGAGTCGCTGTCGTCTGTACTTTCGGACGGTGGGGGTACTGCATTTCCCTTGGCAGCAGGCTTAGTCGCAACGGGTTGTGCTTTTTTTGCAGGTACCTCGTCGTCACTCTCGGAAGATGACGAGTCGGACGATGACGATGATGCGGTCTTTTTTACAGGTGCCTTGACTTGGGAGGCTTTTGTCTTCTCGTCTTCGGATGAAGAGCTCTCACTACTCTCATCTGATGACCCCTCCTTTGCCTGTAGATGTGTTTGTAATCTCGAAGCGCAGTACGGTCGGAATACACACCTTGCCGTTAGTAGCAGCTTTTGGTTTAACTTCTTCCTGCTCACTGTCTGAATCTGAGTCTGACGAGTCACCGGATTCCTTGGGCTCAGGTTTCTTCGAAGATTTAGTTGATTTCTTTTCCTTTCCATTCTGTGTAACACATGAAAAAAAATTATGATTGAGTATTTGAGAATTGACTAACACCGTGAGCTTTGGCTCTAGCTAGGATCTCCTTCGAAGACGCAGGGACCGGCTTTACAGGCTTCGCAGCAGGCTTGACCGGAGCGGCCTTCGAGACCTTCTTCTCGCTCTTTTTGTCAATTTTGGCCATTGAGCTTGTCGTGAGCAGATGAAAGATAGGTATCCCAGGAAATGATTGTAGAAATTTTTGGAATGAAGGATAACCTGATTTAGGGCAGGTGGACGACTCATCACATGATACTATCCGGGCTCGGGAGCACTATCTGGCTCCCTTTGGGCTTCAAGCTTCAAGCTTCAAGCCTCAAAACTAAACGACGACTTTGCGATATCGCGATATGGAAGACTCAACATTTGACGTTATTATTATCGGAACGGGACTCACAGAGGCCGTCGTCGCAGCGTAAGTTCATACTCTGAGCTTAAGCCCCTTCTGTTGTTGATTGAAGCACTTAGGGCACTCTCGAAATGGGGCTTCAGAATTGCACACATTGACAGGAACTCCTACTATGGTGGCGATGAAGCTAGCCTTACCCTTGATGAATTCGCTAATTGGGTTGATTCTCTTGGTTCTAACCATCCGAAGTACTCGAGTGCAAGTCGTTCCACTACAGTACCCTCCTTCGCCCGGCAATACTCCGTCTGCCTCAGTCCGACCATTATCCCATCCGTTGGCTCTTTTATTGATGCACTTATACAGTCGGGTGTATCCAAATATAGTGGATTTCGCTTGCTAGATTACGTCGCCGTGTATGATGGTGCTGGGGGCTTCAAAAGTGTACCCGGAAGCAAGGAAGATGTCTTCAAAAATCAGGATATCAGCCTGGTCCAGAAACGACGACTCATGCGCTTCCTGACTTTTGCTGTTGGCGACTATGAACAGTCGACCCAGTTACAGGGCAAACACGATATGCCATTCATCAAGTTCTTGGAGACCGTCTTTTCCCTTAGCGAAGAACTCATCCCAGTTATCACGTACGCGCTCGCGTACTCGAGCAAACCTACGGGTATGCCACATTCGAGTCACCTTTCTACACACTCTACTGAGTGAACAACAGATCCCACGAGATTGGTACTCCCACGGATCCAACGTTATCTACGTTCTGCTGGCCGTTATGGTCCATCTCCATTTCTTGTTGGGCATTATGGGGGGATAGGAGAAATATCTCAAGGCTTCTGTCGTGCAGCAGCGGTCAATGGCGCCGTTTATATCCTTGGAAGAGATATCATATCAATCACTGCTACGCCTCCTGCCACTACGGCTGTGGAGGATATGGAGGGTGCTGAGCCCAACCCAGAAAGGCCACATCGGTACTCGGTCGTCCTCAAAGATATCACAGAACCCCTACATGCACATGTAATACTTGGTCCTGGCTCTCATGTCCCTACCCAACTCTTGAGCGATATCCGGCACATTCCTGTTTCACCTTCTTTCCAGGCAGCATATACACCCACGACGATCGCTCGATGCGTTGCCGTTCTCGAATATCCCATCAAACTTCACCCCCCACCTCAGACAGAAGGCACTGAAGAAGACGAAGACGGCGACGAAGATAATGTAGACGGCAACGAGGATAATCCAGAGGGAAAGGCGTCCTCGACGGTCAAGATCCTTGACACTGCAGTCCTAGTATTTCCCCCGGGTTCATTGGCCAACGGAGTTTCCGAATCTTCGGCCGTCGTTTTAATAACTGGAGAAGGGGCACTTTCAACTCCCAAAGGCAAATGTGAGGGTCACTACACCTCACAACTTTCCCCACTGACATAACCTACTAGATATCTTGTATATCAGCCTTCCCGTGGTTGACAGTATCGGAGTTGATCCATCAGAGACGCTTCGACCATATCTCGATGCTGTCCTCAAACTCGGAGAGGAACCACAAGATCCTATTTTCACCACCTTCTATATTGAAAAGGACGTTCCTTCGCTTACAGGGGATTCGCATCTTAATGATCGACCATCATGGCTAATTCCCCCTCCAGTACTTCATGGACCTATCGGTGATGTTCCCGATGTCGCGGCTCAGAACGCCGAAGTAGTCTTTCACGAGATCATGAGAGCCCTACAAGATAACGGAGAACGGTACCACAAGGATGATGCTCACAACGGAGGTATCTGGCCTAGAGTCATTACTACGGAAGACGAGGATGAGGTATGACATTGACCATTTACAGTATGTTCCATCTCTCGTCTATCTATGCCTTTTCATTCCCAGTATTGGTTTTAACGATCCACTGGTCCACCAATTCCGCAATTTCAATATTATTCTTTTCCATGAACATCATGTGCGCGTTGCCGTGTATCCCAACGTCCCCTAAATTAATATGTTCCACCCTAACCCCGGCTTGCTTGAGGTAATTGACTGTGCAGCCGTCGTATACAGCATGATAGCTCGCCTCTGATGTCACGACGAGGATAGGTAATTTCATCAAGTTGACGAGCTTGCGTGCGGGTGCTGCCTGTTGGAAACAAGTGAACAGAGAGAAGTTGCCAACAGCTTCCTGGGTGAGATCGTCCGCCGAAGACACTGATGGTTCGTACGCAACAGGTATTTCTGTTATACCAAACGGACGAGCTGGACCAATAGGAGGGAGGAGGACGTTTTCAAATGGCGGTCCACTAGGCTCAAGAGAGACAATGGACTTGATGAGGTCAGGCCTAGAGTCTCCCAATACCCACCCCAGGGGGCCAGATTGTGAGTGCGTCAGGAGCACTACCGGCTTAGAATAACTCCAGTAAGTGACTATATGCACACTTTGTATGCACACTCACACCAATCTTATCTAATAAAGCAGGTCCCGCATTCTTCATTCTCAGCGTCGTTTCCACCTCCGAGACAAGACTTGGTACTGTTGAAGCGTAAAAACTATCGAAGATGGCATCTCCCATGCTTCCATTTCCCGGCCACTGAGTATGCAACGTAGCCTGTGGCCAAAGTTTAAACTTCTCCGTCGCAGTGAAGTGCGACTCGATCGTGAATGTATCGTAGCTGCTTTGAGGGCCATCTACACCGGCTTGGAAGGCAGATCTTCCGCGGACAGGCTGATCCGCAATGTAAACCTGGGGCACCGAGTGTGTACGGTTGCTGGTCGGGGTAATTCTAATGATAATCTTACCTCGTAACCCTTGCTGAGAAAGAAATCTCCCCAGCCTTGGCGTCCATCCGGAGTGTTAAGGAAATTGGTACCAGTCATTGCTAAATCTCGTGTTAGAAACTTCTTTTCCCTTCTTCACTGGTTCTCTAGGAGACCTCACCATGTCCATGAATGATGAGCAACGGAAACGGTTGGGTAATACGTTGAGGCGTTAAATGCTCAACGTACATGGCGCCCTCCATAATACTCGAGTTCCCTTGGGTGACATATTGACCTCCAACATAGAAGTAATTCCTGTGATGGAGCGTCATCCGGGATGCTCCTACTTGAGCATGGGTTCTGCATGCGAGCAGAGAAAGGAGGGCCGGAATAATGATCCTCATGATCGTACACAGAATTCTCAGGAACTGAATGGTGCTGCGCCTGGGCTTTATGGGGCGGAGGAGCGGAAAGATGATCTATACTTGTAAGTTGTTTCTCATAATCTAGTTCAGGGAAGAAGCATGGGTGCGAAACTCAGTGGAGGGCTGCTCCCCAGGTGACACTGTTGGGAAAGCACTGACTTATGTACATAGAATGATGCTTCTTTTCAATGAGTCGAAATGATAGAGTCTGTATTCCTCACTCGGGCGCCTTCCTCAAGAGCGTTCGACCTCGACAAAAGGTGTCCGATCCATACGAAACGTACAACACCTATTTTATACTTTGAAAAAGAGGACTTGTTTACATCTCGAGACATTGATTATCTACGAAGACGGTACTCGGGGCCACTGGACAAGACGTGCTGAATT
>QFDT01003988.1:0-11012 GCA_003315915.1 Macrolepiota dolichaula | reverse complement strand
ACCACACAGTTACCCTACAATGAATCGTGCGAGGTCTTTCTTGGTGGGTCCTGCGTAGAACTTGTCGTCGATGGTGCTGTGTGCAATGAATAGTTTGGTGTGGTCCGGACCTCCTGCAAACATGGCGATCTTGATGCCTTTCATAGTGCCCCAGGTATTGGGTTTGTCGATGAGGAGGGTGGCAAGGATGTGGTCAACGTATTGTTTGTCGAGTTCTCCGTTATCAAGTAGTGTGGTAAACGTACTGGGGAACTCCCATTCCCTGACTTCCTTGGGTCCTACTCGCTCTGGTGCCGTCAGGAAGGAGAGCATGTTCTCAACTTCCATGGCGATGGCTGGGATTCGTCGGATTTCTTCTTCGCCCTCACTCGCTTCCTTCTCTTCTCTGTCCGTTTTGCCTGTCCTCCTGGCTTTCCTGCTTTCGAGCGGATATGGGTCTGTGCCCATGAGGAGTTGTGCTAACTTGACGGCTCCTTCCTCTTTGTCATTTCTGTTGTAGTGTACGAGGACCAGTACCTCGGATAATATGGAGCATAGGGATAGCAATTTCCCTCCGATGTCGGCGTCAATGAAATCCTCTAGGTCGACCTGTATATCCTCCACATGGTCAATGGCTTGGTTGTGTCTTCTCTGTCCTCGGGTGGCTGCTTGGATTCGTGGTGAGATTGCGGTTAAGACCAGTTGTGCGTCCTTCATTGCTGATTTGGCTGCTGTTACTGCTTTCTGAATGTTGGAGATGTCGTTGACACATCCTAGCATCTCGTCGATGGACACTCCTTTCCTGTGTTCGGTGATCATCTGGGTAATGGACGACGTGACTTCGTCCATGGTGACATCTCGGGTGATGGAGTTGTGGGCTTGGGTTTCCTCAGTGTTGAGGAGGGAGGCAATGGATTGGCAGTTTTCGGTAGAAGACATGGTTTGAAGAGTGCGGTTGATGATGGGTTTTGGCAATTTCTGCCCCCCTTTTATAGGTTTTCCTTGCTCCACAAGGGACTTCCTGTATGTCTCTAGTGCTTCTTGTGTGTTTCCTAATGAGGATGTGGGTATCCATGAGTCATGTTCATCTCCATATCCCTTCCAGTGCACTAGGTACTGCGTTCCTCTGCCCCTTCTGCGTTCTCCTCGGATTTCCTCCACTTCGTATTCCTCCTCTTCTCCGACTAGTACCGGTGGCGGTGGTGTTGGTGTTTCTTGCCCCATGTAGTTCAGTGTCCAGTGTGGCGTTAGTAGCGATTCGTTAAACACGTTGTGTATGATCCAGTCTTCTGGCAGCTTTAGACGGTAGGCTGATACTCCTATCTGTTCGGTGATTTGGAATGGTCCGTATTGTCGGTTGTTCAGCTTCTCCATGGGTCTGTTGGTCTTGATGTTTGTCCCTTCGAGCCATACCCATTGTCCTATTGATAGGTCATGTTGCTTTCCTCGTCTCCTATCATGGTTTCGTTTTGTTTCGTCTCTTTTTGCTGTTAGGTGCTCCGATACTCCCTTTCTGATCGCACTCAGGCTTTGGACGAATTTGTCTACCGCGGGTGTTTCTGGGTCTGCGGTCAGGTTCCCTTTCCAGGGGTGTCTTCCATAATTGATGTAGAATGGAGAGTGTCCTGTGGCGCTGTGTTGTTTGTCGTTGTACTGGAATTCTGCTGTCGCTAGCCAGTCGGCCCAGTCGTTTTGTCGGTAGTTCACATAGTGTCGTAGGAATGCTTCTACTTCTTGGTTGATATGTTCTGTCTGTCCGTCCGTCTGGGGGTGGTATGCTGTGAATAGTCTTCTGTCGATTCCTAGGGCCTTGCATAGGTTCTCCATGAATTTTGCTGTGAACTGTGGTCCCCTGTTGCTGATGATTACTCTTGGGATGCTGTGTAGCTTCCAGATGTGGTCCCTGTATATTTCTGCTAAACCCTTTGAGCTTAGGGTCGTTGTGGTTGCGATAAGTCGGATCATCTTGGAGAACCTGTCGACTACTACCAAGATTGTGTCTGCTCCTTTGGACATTGGTAGTGGTCCGATCATATCGACCGTGATTTTGGTCCATGGTCCTTCTGCTGGGGGTATGGGGTGTAGTGGGGTTGTTTTCTTGTGGTGTAGTACCTTGTTTCTTTGGCAGCTGTTGCATCCTTCTACAAATCTCTGTACGTCTCCTTTCATTGTGTTCCAGTAATACGACCTCTTGAGAAGGTCCAGCATCCTCTTTTGCCCTGGGTGTCCAACGTTGGGTGGGTTGTGATGTTCTGCGAGGATCTTTTCTTGAAGCTTTGCATCTGTGGGTATGCATATGCGATCATCCCGGTAGGTTATTCCGTTCGTGGTAACCGTGCGCTTTGGTTCTTCTTTTAGCCATTTGTATACCTGTCCGTCAAGTCGTCCATTTCTTATCTCTGTGCTCCATTCCTCTTTAGGGGTAATCTGGTAGTTCTCAGTTCGGAATATTCGTATGGGCGGTGTCAGATGCTCGTTTCTGGTTCTTCTGACAAATAGGGACTCCTTTAGTATGGTAACCTTTGGTTCGGGTTCTTCGTCTCCTTGTGTCCTCCTGGATAGAATGTCTGCCTTGGTGTTTGTCTTTCCCGGTATGTGTCTGAGCGTGAAGTTGTAGTCTTGCAATCTGAGGTACCATCAGGCTTGTCGTCTGTTGAGTTTTTGTGGTTCCTTGTAGTACTTCAGGTTTTCGTGGTCCGTCCAGATCTCGAATGGTTCCTTGGCCTCCAATAGGTATTGTCTCCATCATTTGAGGCCTTCCATGATGGCGAGTAATTCCTTGTCGTAGATCTCGTAGTTCCTTTCTGCCGGATTCATGGTTCTCGACATGAATGCTATTGGGTGCCACTTGTCGTGTTGAAGTTGAGAAAGTACTCCTTCTATTGCGTAGCCCGATGCGTCTACTTCCATTCTGAACTGTCTTTCGTCTTGTGGTAGCGCCAGTACTGGTTCTTCTGTTATCCTTTTCTTGAGTTCTTCAAACGCTTGTTGTTGCTCTTTCTTCCACATCCATCCTGCGTTGCCCTTGACCTTGTGTAGCGGTGCTGCGATTGCGCTGAATCCCTTGATGAATCTCTGGTAAAAGTTTGCGAATCCTAGGAACAATTCCACTCCCTTGACATTTGTTGGTTTGGGCCAGTTTCGTACTGCTTCAATTTTCTCCCCCTCCATCTTCACTTTGCCATCTCCCACGATGGCGCCCAGGATCGGTATTTCCGTTGCATCAAACATGCACTTTGTCCTCTTGAAGTACAGGTTGTGTTTTTCGGCTATTTCCAGGAATCTGCAAGTGCGTTCTGCCAATTCTTCCTTCGTCTTTCCGGGTATCACGAAGTCGTCCATGTAGTTGATTAGAATACCCTCCTGTAGTAACTGTCTGAATACACAGTTCATCATCCGTTGAAATGTTCCTGGGGAGTTGCACATTCCAAAGAACATGACCGTTGGTTCGAATAGTCCTTCGTTCGTGATGAATGCCGCTTTCCACTCGTGTCCTTCCTTTATCCTGACGTTGTTGTATCCCCATATGATGTCCAGTTTGTTGAAGTATTTTGCGTCCTTCAGTTTGTCAATAACCTCCTCTATCAGCGGCAGTGGTGTCTTGTCCTTGATCGTGTGTTGGTTCAGCTTTCTGTAGTCTTGACACAACCTCTTGCTGCCGTCCTTCTTGGGTATGAAGAAGCATGGTGCTGCGTACGGGGATTTGGATGGTCTGATGCGTCCAGAGGTGAGGTTTTCCTTTACGAATTCTCAGAGTTCTTCCTTTTCTTTGACCGTCATGGGGTACACCTTGGCGTTCATGTCTTTGGGTGCTGTTTCCGTCAGGTTGATTTTGTGGTCCCATTCACTTGGTACCGGTAGTTTATCGAAGTTCTTCTTGTTGAATAGGTGCATGAACCTTCGAAGGTAGTGTGGTAGATCCTCTGCTTTTGTGGGGTCGGCGGTTTTCTCGATGTTGTCTTCGGCTTCTTCAGTCTTTGTCGCCCAATTGTGGGTTTCCCAGTTTCCGTGTTGTATCCTGCATCCTTTCGGGCATCTGGTGAAGTTGATCCGTCCAGCCTTCCAATCTATTTCTGGATTGTGCGCCATAATCCAGTCGTGACCCAAGAATAGTTCTGCTGATTGTATGTCCGATATCTGCGCCTCCATGTGCTCTGTGTGGTTTCCGATTGCCATCTCGAATATGGCTTTCTCTGTAACCAGGTTTTGGGTCGTTCTGTCCGCGTTGTACACCATCCTTGGGTTTTCCAGTGGTGTCGTGGGTAGTTGTAGCTCTTTCGCTGTTTGCCTGCCAATGCATGTGTCTGTGCATCCTGTATCAATGATCGCTTCGACTTCCTTTGTTCCCGTTTTGGTTGTTATCGTCGGTTTAATCAAGAGTTCTCGTGCTCCTTTTCTCCTTTGTGGGATAACATATGATTTAGAAGAAAAGTTAGGTACATGGGGTCTCAATTTTGCACTCAATCAGACCCTTCGACAAAACCCTGCTCGGTTTCTTCTTCGTTGTTCTCTATTCCCCTGTTCTGGGATTTCTTTGGTGCTCTGCAATTCCTGGCAATGTGCCCCTCTTTTCCGCAGTTGAAGCATCCTCCTTTTTTCTTCCTCAGCTTCCTGCATTCCTTTGCAATGTGTCCGTTGATACCGCAGTTGTAGCATTTGGGTCCTCTGGATTCCTGTCGTCCTATCTCCATGGGTTGGCCCATTCCTCCATATGTGATGCCTGATGTGGTGTGTCTGTCTCTAGACTCTGTTGACTCATATCCTTTCCCAACCAATAATATTGCCTTGACCCATTCATCGTAGGTGTGGGGCATTCCCTCTGCCGGGTATCCTAATATGGTCTTGATTATGTCCGGGCGTACATTCCTTTTGAGAAGGAAAAGTGCGTGTGCGTCGTCTGTGCGGGCCTTGATCTTGAGTACCCTGAACTCTACAAGGTAGTCGGCGGTGTTCTTGTTCCTTTGCTTGAATGTTTCGATCTTCCATTCCACTTCTGGTTGTTCCATGTGATCCCCAAATGTGGATACCATCTCTTTCACAAATTCGTCCCAATTGACTGTATCGTCCTCGCCTCCCAACTGTGCTAGTTTCATCGAGGCAAATTGTCCTGCTGTCCCTCCTCTGAGGCAAGCTAGTACTGCTGTGGCCTTGTCGTCGGCCCCTTCGATTCTGTTGAACTTTAAAAATAGCAAGGTGGCTCTCCACCAATCTTCGAATTTATTCCTGGTTCCATCAAAGAACCCTGGCTCCGGTACGAGCGATTTTCCGTGGCCTACTGTGGGCGCTGCTGGTGCTATTTCCTGGTCGGACATTTCTTCACTGTCTGTGTTGTCGCTTTCTGTGTTGTCGCTTTCTGTGTTGTCGCTTTCTGTATCTGGCGGTTCGTCGGCGTTATCGTTGCCCTGTAATTCTTCGTCTGAGAATTCTTCCTCAATAGTTTCTTCTTCCGATGAGGTTTCTTCTTCGGAGGTGGTCTCCTCTGCTAATGCTGGTGTCGGTTCTCTGGTCCTGTCTCTGGAAGCAGGTCCACTAAGGCTCATACACAATGGCCTTCTTCTGCAAGGTGAGTTGTAGACGCTTTACCAAATGTTACGACCTTCCTAAGTGATCAACTCAGGTTGCAACAAGTGATGAAGACTTGAGGGCGATGAGAGAGAAGAGAAGGGGAATCAACGAGTTGGTAAAGCGTAAGGAATACAACAGAGTATCTAGGTGTATATATACTACTGGGGTATTCCTACTGGAGAGTCTATAATGGCGGCTGAGTAAGTGTGACGTCGTAGCTGAGTAAACGGTGGAGTAATTGCAGAATGAGAAGTAGCGGAGGAGAGACAGGTCCTTGACAAGCGGGGCGATGATAGGAGTGGATGGATATTATAGTACACAATAGCCCCGAGGGAATATAACATATCTGGCCTTTGTCAACTCTACTCATTGGTCCCACTGGTGATCCAAAGTGCTGACTGCTAAACCAGTAATAGAAGCAATGTAATGACCAGAATTCCCTTTATCTAGGTAGGAGAGAACTCTATTAAGCATAGTAGGAGAAATAGCACATATATTCAGGTAGAGATATAGTGGGGGGGTAATTGAGTATGAGAAATAGAGCTCACATATTTATAGATCACCCACTGTTGTCACATGACTTTATTTATATGTATTTGGGCATAATCAACAAAGTCATGTGCTTTGGGATAAAGACATGACAAAACTGTTTCAATGTACTGAGAATATTGATTAATTCATAACTCTGCCAAATCAGGTAACTACATAATCATACTTAATACATCTATAGATAAGATATTAGGGTACTCTCATTTAAAATATGAAATGCACAGCCACAGTATGTGTAAAGATATGAAGTTATCTGTTCAAAAGTTAAAAATATTGGACCAGTTTTTCTTTTACTGTAATTGTACCATTCCCCCCCACAGAAAATCCTTATCATCACCCAATTCAATAAAATTGGTGTAAGCTGTGGGTATCATGGATGGTTGTGTGGAAGCTAATTGACTTGTTCCTGGGGTATTTTGGGCATCCACTGATGCTCAAAGACTATCTAAGTGGTGCAGAATATGTGACCCATCAGGGAAAGCATAGAAACCACCTTGATGTTGTATCACACAACCAGTGCAAATGTATTCCACTGCAATAGGGCAAGTACAAACTTGACATTCTAGACATTTACAAAAATAACACAATAGTGGAGTTGTGTATGGAGGAAAGAAAGGATGCTGCATATGCAGTGGGTAAGGCTGCATTTGTTGAGACTGTTGTAAAGGAACATAATGTATTGACTGTGGCATAGACATATGGCTCAGGGCAGCAACTTGAAAAGATGATGCTTGGATTCAACTTGATGGTGGAGGAATTTTCTCTGCAATTTCAGGTACATAAAGAATCAATCACACATAGGCTGAAGTATATTGTGCATTCTTCATGTTTAACTCATGCAAGTGCTCTGTCAATGTCCCAATGTCTCTAATTTTTTTTATCTGATCATCTCCCAAATATACCCTTCAAGTTTATAAATGGCCACCTTCATCTTTACTATCCATTCTTGTCTATCAATGATTTCTTTTTTGCTTTCCCTGTTATGGACCCAGGGACTCATGTCCTAGTTCCTGAGGGCCAGAACCTTCTTAGGGTTATCGCTGGGCACACCTCCGATTACAGGCTCACGCCTCTTCCCCCTGTCTACGATTGTAACGAGCTTAATGCAGTTCTTCAACGAGCTATGCATGCGGCTCCCTACCGCCACATAATCGGAGACGGAGAAGTCCTTAGCATGTATCCAATGTGCTGGATGGCAGCCATTGAGAATGGATGGCGCCCCTATCCGGTCACGGATAATTGCACCACCTGGTGACATCCTTTCATGTTCTATGACGAGCAGGAACTTCCTGGAGTTCTTGCTGCGCTCATTGAGTCAGGAGAATATGGGCATCACTATCCGTCGCAGCCTTGGCTGTTCGACGATGTGTCAGATGCTTCTTCTGACTCCTCAGAAGATGTACCACTCCGTGCTATTGCCTCCTATTATCAGGAGATGTCCTCGGAGATCGTTCCCTACGATCTCTCGTCCTCACCCTCGTCCTCCTCGGCCTCCTCGTCCTCCTCATCCTCGTACGCAGCACCTACGCCTCAGGAGTCATCCACGGGCTTCCCCACCTCGTCCGAACGTTCTACTATCTCAGATAATGATGACTCGGAGTAGATAGAACATTATAGTAGATTATGGACTACGATCTAGATACAGACTGACTCATTGGACGCTCTGTAGTGTACTAGTAGTTTCTCTTCTTCGATCGATGACTCGGACAGACATTTATGACTCGTAAATACAGTAGTACACAACGACCTTGGACTTGCATAAATAGGCGTAGACTACAGGATCAAAAACTCCAAGTTTTTGATTCTCTTCTGTTGTAACTTAACTGTTACCCGTCTAATCCAAGATTGGTCGACCTTAACTTCTAATCCTCTGAAGTTAACGGACTCATAGCTGCGACACTTCAACGCTATCGGTTGCTGATTATACTTTGGTATCGTCACTTCGCCAATTCACCTATTAGCAGGCTGGTTAAGGATCTCGGTCCTTAATTAGCTAGGCGCCTCCTAACTTAGGTCTAGGAGCCCGCTGAACCATAACATTCCCTCCTCTTCAACATCATTTACCCTCATTGTATGTCTCTTTCTCCTTTTCCCACCTTTGTTCAAGACCCTCTTATCATCATCATCAGAATCATTCTCAGAATCTACCCTTATTCAACATTGCTTATAATTCCACAATTCATCTTCATCCTCATCATCATCTACTCCTTTTGCTGGGAATACAAAAAATCCTGCCATCATTGCTGCATCCACCACAGGTATTTCCAACCTTGCAAAATCTGGACTCTTTAACTCAATTTGTACATGGATTGCCTTACATGCATCTGCAGGTAAGCCCTTTCAGAAATAATGATTACACTCCTCCTGAGTCAACTTCTTGGCTTTGAGAAGATGATCTGCAATAGGCCAAAACTTCTGATAATACATGTTCAAGTTTCCTTCAGTCTCAACAGTGCCCTTCTGTGTTTTTGCAATGATTTTCAATAGATTATTGACTGTATAATGTTTTCCAATTGGTAGACTTGAGTAGCATTTGAGGATCTTCCCTTTTAATATTACAAAGTAATCATTATAACCCTTCAAACTTTTCCAGAAACACTTGATGTTGAGGTCTGTATAGTGCACAACAATTCTTGATTTCTCTTCTGAGATAAGTCCACATGCATCCACCTGTTCTTCAAATTTCTGTAAAAACTCAATTGATCTGTGTGCTTAGAAGCAAATTTTGATGCTCTTTTACTCCCTGGTGGAGGCATGGCTGCCACTCCTCAAGGTGCTACATGAGCCATTGTCAATGAAGCTAAAGGTGGGATACAGATCCATGGTATTCTTGATTCCTGTGGCTGACCATTACATTGATATGAGTGACAACATGTTGTTAAATCATTAAGAGAATCCATGATAGGTATATGATGCAATAATGCATGGTGTGTAGTTGCTGGAAACAGCACACAGTATAAGTGGTACAAGATGAGTAACAAGTACAATGCACAATGAGAAACAAGTATGATGCACAATAAGTATAATGTATAACAAGTAATGAGCAATGAGTATAATGGGTAACAATTGCAACAGGCAATGAGCAATAAGTTTGACAAGCAATGCAAGATGGCCAGAGATATATGATATGTGGCCCAATAAGAGGAACAAGTACCTGTGTAAGATGGAAGCTAGTATAAGTAGGATAAAGCAAGAGAGTTTCTGGTGTGGGGCACCAGATATATGATGTGAGGCCTCTACACAAGCATAAAAGATGGGGAGACAATACTCCTTGTTGTTGTCTACCTACTACAATATATATCTAGGTAGCTGGCTATGTCTATGTACTAATTATATCTAGTTTGAGTTGAGAAATAGAGAAATGAAAAAAAAGGTGTATACTATATCATTCCAGGACTTGTTTGGTCACTTGTCTGTAACCTGTCTGCTTGTGGTCCAACTCCAACCCCCACACTACTCTCAAGTTTGTATCACTCTCTCAGCTCAGTTTACTTCACTCACCTCACCTTAATTGTGGAGTTTGTCATTTATCTTGGGTTTTAATTTTTGTTTCTGTTTTGGTTCTTGGGATTCCTATCATGCACCTGTTTGTACTTAGCTAGCCTAGTGCAATAAAATTGGATTTTTTTGAAAAAAGTAAAAAAAAAAACCATGATGACAAGAGCTGCTCTTGTGGTGTGCTTTAGAACTTTGTTAAACTCATTACTGTTGTAGACAGGGGAAAAAAGAGTGAGCCTGTAGTCAGAGGCATGTCTGGAAATAACTGTTAAGAGATTCTGGCCAGGAAAAACTAAAACATGCATTCCAAAGTCCATAACAACTACAGTGATTCCATATATTGTTATTAGTTTCACTATTCCTGCCTGAATAGCACATTAGCAGTCTGCTTACAATAATTCTCTCTCTGTATTGCTCACTATTGGCCACCCATAAAACAATTTTAAATAAGATAGATAAATTGTCTGTTATGACTTATTAGAGCTTATAATTGTTATCAGAGCTGGTGCCAGCAATCATCAATAAAATGGTAAGCAACTTTTTCAACATCTTCACAACAAATAGCCCAAGCTGTTAACTCTCGAAAATTCTACCTTGAAACAAACAAGACATTCAAGAATTCAAGGTTTTTAGAAACCCATATCCCAAGTTCAACAACTTCCAAATGCATAACTAGTGACTAGAGTGGGTGTGACATGCCCTTCCTCACAATTCACCATTTTCCTGTCAGCATCCTAGGATGAGCAGTTTTAGGTCTGGTGGTTGAGCAAAGAGTCATACCACATTACTCTCAAGACATCCATATCAAAGAAAAAAGAGTAGACACATATCATGTAGTGTTGTGACATCAATGGTGATGATACACAGGAAAAGGAATACATTATCATTGACGTTATAAAGAATGAATAGACATGATTGAGGTCGACGATGATGTACATGCATAGAGGAGAAATAAAAGATATTTTTTCTGCAATTATCAATCAGCGAAACGGAAATGGTAAGTAGAAAGATGCTCACAAAGAGGTGAGAGGTGACCTATGACCCGTCGGCCTCCCCCTATAATAAATCATGAATCCGTACAACAATACACAGAAGAGAAAATTCCAAAGCATGGACACGATCCAGTGGTATCCGTCAATTCAGTCTCCTCGTCTTGATCTCCCATATCCCCTGTTTTCCCCGTACCAACCCCTCCATCACAAACTTCTCTCCCAAGAAATCCACACGTAATATCCCCCGTGCAGCCTCTGCTGGCCGCCCTCTCGTCCTCTCACTGTATCGAGCTCCAAGTGCTGTCCTATCCGCGGTATCCAAAGCATCGGTATAATAGTGCCGATTGTGAATAGATTCTCGTATTTGCGAACTCAACTGGACGAGAACGTCCTCTATAGTTACCCCACCCGGGTTCTTCTGCCCATAGA
>QFDT01003980.1:0-33039 GCA_003315915.1 Macrolepiota dolichaula | reverse complement strand
TCCACAAATTGATCGACTCTCTTCCGTATCTAGAAGATATGCTGAACGTTTTTTGTGCTGTATGTCTACCTTTGATAAACCTGAATTCAATTGACTCACGAAATGAAATCAGAATTCGCAATCACCGAAAGCTTTCTTGTTCGACACAAAGTCGCGTCTATACGTAGCAACAGACGCATCTCCAGTCGATAGTGCTACACACAACCTATGTTGTGACTATCTGGAGATGCTAACTTCGTTCGGAACCCTATACAAGTGCGTATGCTTCTACGTTAAGATATTTAATCACTGACTCGGCCGTCAAGGTCGGCATCGGTCAGCCCACCACGACACATTCAACCCACGGGTCCCAATCATTCATCCACATCTTCGTCAGCGAATGGAACATCATCAAATCTCTCCCCAATGGCATCAACGGACGTACTACCCCAACACAGTAGGAAGCCCAACAAAGAGATGTTCTACCCCAGTGCAGCAACATCATTACATCCTGCAACCCCAGGGACAACACTGACCTATCATGCCATTACGTCGTCGCTTGCTTTACTAGCTTTGGTGCCGACTGCCGTGTACGAGGGCCGACGGGGGCTGTTGGAGTATAATGTTGTATTTTTCCGAGAGGGTGTGCAGGAGATCTGCGATGTGGAAAAAGAAACCAGGGAAGGCGGATAAAGCCAGACCTCCGTTCAGATGGGAATGTTCGGAGGTTATGAGAATGATAGAGTCGAGTACGGAGCGGAGTACGTGTGTCGCTTGCTGAAATTAGCACAAGAGTCGCTTGTAGGCAGATGCATAGGAGTCGCATTCCTGATTACAATATCCATTAGGCAGGCTGGGGCAATTTGCCGCCACACTACAAATGTACATGTCGTCTTACCAACGTAACATTGTGCGTACCCGTAAGGTGATGGCTGATGCATGATGAGAAATGCATCTTCGTCGCGTACCATCACGTGACGCCTAATGTTAAAAAAAATTCGTTGGGGTAGGCGTGGTTGGGGTCAGGGGCATATATATTATCCTCCTCGAGATAGTTTCTGTTCTTAGCTTTCCCTGTAGAGCCACTCTGCAGATTCTTCGTCACTCCACCGTCCGTTGAGCTCAAAAGATGGCGGTTCCTAACGGCAACGCCGTTCCTACCTCAATCGCTACGCGTCCCCTCATCATTGCCAAAGGCCAAATCCGAGTACGTCGTCGAGACCCGTTCAGTTATTGCATTATTATTCACAAATATACATAGGTTTCCATCCCCGTCTCCACAAAGCCCGATGAATGGATCGCCGCAGAAGTTCTGCGCGACGACTTCCTTCACGCACAATCCCAAGACGCAGTCGATGCTGCTACTCAGATCGAGAACGAATCAGAGGCCGTCGTAGAACTGGCCGCTAAATTCCTTGCACACGTTGCATCTAATATCGATAACGACTCGCAATCCATCGAGGCACGCATACATCTGCTTTTCAACGTGCTTAAGTACTTTACGTCAGCGTATCTCTCCTCCAAAGACATTCACTCCCTCTCCGCGGCCTATGCAACCGACACTCGCAAGGTCGTCCTCTCTGCTTATTTCCGCGCTGTTGCGACTCTCGAGGCCAAGAATGTGGCTTCCATTCCTCGCCAACCCGACTCCGCTCTCTTGAGCGCTGCCATTTCGGGAAAGGCTTCGATCTTCGCCCTTTTTGGAGGCCAAGGCACAAACGAGGTTTACTTCGATGAATTGCAGAACCTCTATGATATCTATCAACCTTACATCGCCTCGTTTTTGAGGACCATCGTTGATGATCTGATCGAACTTGTTGAAGAGGAAATCGATAGCTCCTACTTCACCTATGGTTTGGATGTCCTTTCATGGTTGTCAGGTGCCGTTGAACGCCCACCCGTCGCTTATTTCGCATCAATCCCCATTTCGTTACCACTTATCGGACTGACCCAACTCGTCCAATACCTCATTGTGTGCCGTGTTGCCAACCTTACTCCCGGTCAAATTCGCGACCGTATTGCCGGTGCCACTGGCCACTCACAGGGCATCGTCTCTGCGGTGGTCGTCAGCGCATCTGAATCCTTCGATGACCTCACCAAACACTCGCGCAAGGCCCTTCGCTGGCTCTTCTACTGTGGTCTCCGTGGCCAACAAGCATTCCCCCCCGTTGCTGTCGAACCTAGCCTCGTCCAGGATACACTGGATGGCGGTGAGGGTACCCCCTCTCCTATGCTGTCAGTTACTGGCCTCTCTCTCAAAGAGCTTGAGGCACACATAAAGAAGACTAATTCGCATCTTCCCAACAACTCGCAACTTGCTGTTTCCTTGAATAACGGACCACGTGCCTTTGTTGTTACTGGTCCAGCTCGAGCTTTACACGGTCTCGTTACAAATTTGAGGAAGGTTAGAGCTCCTAGTGGTGCCGACCAGAGCAAAGTGCCCTTCTCCCAGCGCAAACCTGTCTTCTCTGTGCGCTTTTTGGTGGTCGGCGTCCCTTATCACAGTGATTACCTCCGCGATGTGACCGATATTGTTGTCGATGAAGATCTAGAACAGGAGTTATGGGAGCCAGAGGATTTGAAGATTCCCGTCTTCAACACTGAAAGTGGTATGTGTTTATTGATTGATTAATTAATCGCGGGACGCGTGTCAGGGTCGTTCTGATCGAATTCCACTTTTTAGGTGATGATATGCGAACCTTCACGGGTTCAATTACGCGCTCCTTATGTGAGCAGATTTTCACGGCTCCGATTCACTGGAGCAAGGCGACTGATTTCCCTGAGACCGCCACACACGCAATCGATTTTGGTCCTGGTGGTCTTAGTGGGATTGGTCCCCTTACTGCGAGGAACTTGGATGGACGAGGCGTTCGTGTGATTGTTGTTGGCGACAAAGGAAAGGGCGATGCTGAGTTGTACGATTCATTGAGTGTGAAGTATGAGGATTGGTGGAGCAGGAAGTTCGCGCCTGGCTTGGTTCGAACCAGGTATGTGCTCCGCACTTTACAATGTCCAGTACTCATGTTGGTCCAGTGATGGCACCATCCACCTCGACACGCCTATGTCCCGTTTGCTGGGCAAGGCCCCTATCATGGTCGCAGGCATGACCCCGACAACTGTCAAGGCTGGTTTCGTTAGCGCGATCCTGGATGCCGGCTATCATGTCGAGTTGGCTGGGGGTGGTCACTACAATGCCAACGCCCTCCGCTCCAAGGTTGCTGAGATTCAGGCTAAGATCCCCGCTGGTGTTGGCCTCACCCTTAACGCCCTCTACATCAATCCCCGTCAGTTCACTTTCCAACTTCCTTTGTGGCAGGAGATGCGCAGGGAAGGTGTTCCAGTCGAAGGTTTCTGTGTTGCTGCCGGTATCCCTACCACCGAAAAGGCTGTCGAGATCATTGATGGCTTAAGGGCCGCCGGCATCAAGCACGTTGCCTTCAAGCCTGGTTCCGTCGATGGTATTCGTCAAGTCGTGAATATCGCTGCCGCGAACCCCGACTTCCCTATCATATTGCAGTGGACTGGTGGTCGTGCTGGCGGTCACCACTCTTACGAAGATTTCCATCAACCAGTCCTCGCTACTTATCGCTCCATTCGTCAACATCCCAATATCGTTCTCGTCGCTGGCTCCGGCTTCGGTTCTGCCGAAGACGTGTGGCCATACTTGTCCGGAGAGTGGTCGGTAGAACGCTTCGGTGTTCAGCCCATGCCATTCGACGGGTTTTTGTTCGCTAGTCGTGTTATGGTCGCTAAGGAGGCACATACGTCGTCGTCTGTCAAGGATTTGATTGTTGGTGCTGCTGGTGTGGGTGATGAACAATGGGAGGGTACATACGTTAAGCCTACGGGTGGTATTCTTACCGTTCGCTCTGAACTTGGAGAACCCATTCATAAGGTTGCTACTCGCGGTGTGAAGTTGTGGAAGGAATTCGATGACACCGTTTTCAAGCTGCCGAAGGAGAAGCGTGCTGCGTGGCTGGCCGAGCACCGTGACGAGGTTATTGAGAAGTTGAACAAAGATTTCGCGAAGCCATGGTTTGGATGGAAGAAGGACGGCGTCGTCGCAAAGGAATTGGGTGACATGACATACGAGGAGACCGTTTTGCGCATGATCGGGTTGATGTTTGTTACTCATGAGAAGAGGTGGATTGATAAGTCTCTCCGGAACTTAACTGGTGACTGGTTGAGGCGTGTTGAGGAACGCTTTGCTGGCGTCAACGATACTGGCAACAAGCCGTCTCTCCTCCAATCCTACAACTCCCTTGATGATCCTCTTCCTTTTGTCGAATCATTCTTCGAGGCTTATCCCTTGGCTGCTGAGCAATTGCTCGCTGCGGAGGATGCTGCATACTTCCTCGCTATTTCCCAGAGACCCGGACAGAAGCCCGCTCCCTTCATCCCCGTGTTGGACGCCTCATTCGAGGTGTGGTTCAAGAAGGTAAAAATAAATGCTTTGAGATCGTGTATAACCATATTGAACAAAATCCTTTCTTATCATAGGACTCACTCTGGGCTGCTGAGGACATTGAGGCTGTCTTCGACCAAGACCCCCAACGTGTCTGTATCCTCCAGGGTCCCGTCGCTGCGAAGTGGGCAACTGTCAAGGATGAACCCATCAAGGACCTCCTTGGCAACATCAATTCTTCCCTCATTTCCAAGCTCCTCGAGTGGAGGTATGCTGGCGACGAGTCCGCCATCCCCACCATCGATTATCTTGCTGCTAAGCCATCCACCCTTCCCACTCTTTCTGGCGTCACCCGCACCCAGAGGACCAATGATATCGTCTACCAGTTTGGTTCGACTCTTCCTAACACCGATGCATGGCTCGAGACACTTGGTGGTTCCGAGCTCACTTGGCTTCATGCCCTCGTCGCCTCTAAGACTATTGTTCAAGGTACCGCCTATATCGATAACCCAATCCGACGACTCCTCGCTCCTCGTTCTGGTCAGCGCGTCGTCATCGGTTATGAACGCTCGTCTCCCGTCTCCATTGTCGTTTATGGTGCTGCTCGCTCGTATGGCACCCACATTCCCGGATTTAAGGCCGTCGAGATTAAATACACTGCAAGCACCCAGCTTATCGATATCACACTTTACGAGGAGCGCCGTGACACCGCCGTTCCTCTTAGCCTCCAGTTCCGATATAAGCCCTCGCAGCCTTATATGCCCATTCAAGAAGTCGCAGTCGGTCGCAATGAGCGCATCAAACAATTCTATTGGAAGCTGTGGTACGGGGACAACGAGACATTACCCAAAATTGATATCAAGGAGAAGTTTGTTGGCCCGGAGGTCACTATTACATCAGAAGAGGTTGAGGAATTTTGTGCAGTTGTTGGAAACCAAGGGGAGTCGTTCAAGAGCGTGAGGAATGATACTGCCCAAGCTCCCATGGATTTCGCTATTGTTACTGGCTGGCAGGTAAGTTCATATCATTCCCTGGTATCCTGATACCCACCTAATCTTTCATAGGCCATCATGAAATCCATTTTCCCCAGCAGTATTGACGGTGACCTGCTCAAGCTTGTCCATCTATCCAACGGTTTCCGTATAGTCGAGGGTGCTACTCCTCTCAAGGTTGGCGATGTCTGCAAGTCTGAGGCTTGGATCGTCTCCGTTGTCAATGCTCCTGAAGGCAAGATCGTGAAGGTCAAGGGCTATGTCTACCGTGATGGCCAAGAAGTCATCGAAGTTGTCTCCTCTTTCCTATATCGTGGTCGGTTCACCGATTACGAGAACACTTTCGAGACTACTGAGGAACCCGACTACCTTGTTCCTCTCGAAACTGATGCCGACGTCGGTGTCCTTCAATCCAAGCAATGGTTTGAATGGGAGAATGAGTCGACTCCTCTCCTTGCCGGTACCTCTCTCATCTTCCGCATTCAGTCTTCCGTCTCTTTCAAGGATCGCGGCGTCTTCCGTAATGTTTCCGTCTCCGGTGATGTCTTCGTTCGCAATCAACTCAAGGTCCTCGTTAAGGTTGGCAACGTCGAGTTCCAACAGGATGACTGCCAGGGAAATCCCGTCCTTTCTTACCTTCAACGTCATGGCGCTCCCCAAGGTCTTGCTGCTCCCCTCACCAACGAGGGGTATACTCTCAAGAATGTCGAGGGTTCCACAACTTTCAATGCCCCTCTCACCAACGAACCTTACTCGAAGATTTCTGGGGACTTCAACCCCATCCACGTCAACCCTTACTTCTCCGACTATGCTTCCCTCCCCACGACTATTACCCATGGTATGTGGTCGAGTGCCGCTACTCGCCGCTATGTCGAGAATGTCGTTGCTCAAGGACATCCCGACCGTGTCCTCGCATACAACGTCTCCTTCGTCGGGATGGTTCTCCCCGGAGATGAAATTAGTGTCAAGCTCAGACACACGGGTATGCGTGACGGAAACATTGTCGTCAACGTTGAAACTACCAACTCCCGTGGTGAGAAGGTCCTCACTGGTTCTGCCGAAGTCAAGCAGCCCACTACAGTCTACGTCTTCACTGGCCAAGGTTCGCAGGAACCCGGGATGGGTATGGATCTCTACAATTCTTCCCCCGCAGCCCGCGCCGTTTGGGATGGTGCTGACGCGCACCTGCTCGCTACCTACGGCTTCTCTATCATTGAAATCGTCCGGGACAACGCGAAGGAGAAGACCATCTACTTCGGTGGTATTAAGGGCCAGGCTATTCGACAACGCTATATGGATATGACTTATGATACTCTCGACAAAGATGGCAATGTCAAGACCCTTCCCCTCTTCGCTGATATCGACAACCGCACCCCCCGCTACACCTTCAGCCACCCTAATGGCCTCTTGTTCGCCACTCAATTTGCCCAGATCGCTCTCGTCGTCACCGAGAAGGCTGCTTTCGAGGATATGCGTGCGAAGGGCTTTGTCCAGAAAGAATGTGCCTTCGCTGGTCATTCTCTGGGTGAATACTCGGCACTTGCTTCTATTGCTGATGTACTTCACATCTCAGCTCTTGTTGATGTCGTTTTCTATCGTGGTATCACTATGCAGCGTGCTGTTGAACGTGATTCCGAAAACCGTTCGAACTATGCTATGTGTGCCGTCAATCCCTCTCGCATTTCAAGGACTTTCAGCGACGCCGCTCTGCGTGAGGTCGTTGATATGATCGCACTCAAGACTGGATCGCTCCTGGAGATCGTCAACTTCAACGTCGAGGTATGAGTTTTCTTTGAAATTTGTTCCCAAGTCAAGCTGATGATTGTATTAGGGTCAGCAATATGTCTGTGCTGGAGAGCTCGTTGCTCTTCAGACTATGACGAACGTCCTCAACTACCTGAAGGTGAAGAAGATTGACGTGACCAAGGCTAGTTTTATTCAATGTCCATTCTGACTGGGTGCTAATATAATGATCAGTTGACTGAAACTTTCTCCATCGAAAAGGTCAAGGAGATGTTGGGCGATATCATTACTGAATGCCACCAGCGTGCTCTTGATCAACAAAAAGCTCAGGGCTACGTCATCCTTGAACGTGGTTTTGCTACTATCCCTCTCCCCGGTATCGACGTGCCTTTCCACTCCCGCTACCTCTGGGCAGGTGTTTTGCCGTTCCGAGCTTGTAAGTCGCGGTCAAAGCTTGGTAATAAGTGACGTATAGCTCATTTTATGCTGCCGATAGATCTCTCGAAGAAGATTAACCCCGCTCACCTCAACCCCGACATGCTCGTGGGCAAATATATACCAAATCTCATCGCCAAGCCCTTCCAAGTTGATCGCGAATACGCTCAGATCATCTACGACCAGACTTCTTCCCCTCGTCTCGATAAAGTGCTCAAGAAGTGGGAAGAGGATGATTGGGAGAACGTCGAAAATCGCCAAAAGCTTGCTTATATTATCCTCGTTGAACTCCTCGCATACCAGTTCGCCTCTCCTGTTCGCTGGATCCAGACTCAAGACCTCCTCTTCACCTCCTTCAAGTTTGAGCGTCTCATCGAATTGGGACCTTCGCCAACTCTTACCGGCATGGCTACTCGCACTTTGAAGGCCAAATACGAATCTTCTGATGACTCTGTCTCTCGTACCCGTGTTATCCTCTGCCACGCCAAAAATACCAAAGAAGTCTACTACCAGTACGAGGATGAGCCTGAGGCTACACCTGTTGATTCCGCTCCTGCCGAGGCCGCTCCCGCTGCTGCTCCCGCTGCTGCCTCAGTTGCCGCTCCTGCCCCTGTCGTCGTCGCTGCCGGCCCCGTCGCTAGCATTGAAGACGTTCCCATCAAGGCTGTTGATATTCTCACAGTCGTCGTCGCCCAGAAGCTTAAGAAGCGCGTTGATGAAGTCCCACTTTCCAAGTCTATCAAGGATCTTGTTGGAGGCAAATCCACCCTTCAAAATGAAATTCTTGGTGACTTGCAACAAGAATTTTCATCTTCACCTGAGAAAGGAGAAGAGTTACCTCTCGAGGAACTCGGCTCGGCCTTGGGTACCGGTTTCAGTGGCGCTCTTGGCAAATACAGCACAGGTCTTATCGCTCGCCTCGTTGGAGGCAAGATGCCTGGTGGTTTCAATGCTTCTTCTATTCGCTCATACCTTAACAAGACTTGGGGCCTTGGCCCTTCCCGTTCCGATGGTGTTCTTCTTCTCGCCACTACTCTCGAGCCCGCTAAGCGTCTCGGTTCTGAGGCAGAAGCTAAATCCTGGCTCGATACCGTTGTCCAGTCCTACGCCCAGCGTTCTGGTATTTCTCTATCCGCCCCTGGTGCTGCCGGTGGTGCTACTGGTGGTGCTGGTGGCGCTACAATCAATAGCGAGGAGTTCCTCAAATTCCAGACGGATCAGGACAAGTTCGTCCAGCAACACATTGAGCTTTACATGCGCTACCTCAAAAAGGATTCTCGAGCCGGAGAAATTGCGTACGACCGCGAGAAGGCCAATAGCGTTGCTTTACAGACCAAGCTTGATGGCATCGCTCGCGAGCACGGTGATTCTTATATTGATGGCATCCAGCCACGCTTCGATCCCTTGAAGGCACGTCACTTCGATTCCTCATGGAACTGGGTTCGTCAAGACGCCCTCCTTATGTATTATGATATCATCTTCGGCCGCCTCACAACCGTTGACCGCGACATCACCGCCCGCTGCATTGCTCTCTTGAACCGTGCTGATCCTGGCATGCTTCAGTACATGGAGTATTATATCAACAAACTCGACCCCTCAAAAGGTGATACTTACAAGCTCGCAAAAGAGTTTGGTCAGCAACTCATCGCTAACACCCGCGAGGTGCTTGGCAAATCTCCTGTTTACAAAGATGGTACGTATTCATGGACTCAGATTCAGAAACGATACTGACGACTCGCCTAGTTACTTTCCCTACTGCTCCTCATAC
Organism: Macrolepiota dolichaula; assembly: GCA_003315915.1. NCBI lineage: Eukaryota > Fungi > Basidiomycota > Agaricomycetes > Agaricales > Agaricaceae > Macrolepiota > Macrolepiota dolichaula. Next base: position 23,717 of record QFDT01003980.1, on the reverse strand, counting down.
TGAGGTCACTGCCACTGGCAATATTGTTTACTCTGAGGTCGTTCGTGAGAATGTGCGCAAGCTCGAGGCGTACGTCGAGGAAATGGCAACCGGTGATGGTGTCGCGGGATCTGTCAACATACAGAAAGTTCAGGATGACGTCTTGAAACTTTGGACCGTCGTCAAGTCTCTCCCCGAAATCAACCAGGACCAGAAGAACCGCATCAAGTCCCTCTATGAGGGTGTTGTTCGCTCACTTCATAAGGGACCCGATCCCCGCGCGCGTGTCCAACCCCGCACTCGACGTCCTTCTTCACAATTCCTTCGCCCTCAGAATGCTGGTGTCTCCGCCATTTCCGCCGACAAAATTCCTCTCCTTCATCTCAAGCGCAAGGTTGGCACTACCTGGGAGTACAGTAGTAACCTTACTGGTGTCTACCTCGACATTCTTCACGAAATTGCGACGTCTGGAACCACCTTCGAAGGCAAGAACGCCCTTTGCACTGGCGTCGGCAAAGGTTCCATTGGTGTTGAAGTTGTCAAAGGACTTCTCTCTGGCGGTGCTCACGTCGTCATTACCACTTCCAGCTATAACCGTAAGACCGTCGAGTACTACCAGTCTATCTTCCAGTCCTTCGGTAGCCGTGGCTCTGCTCTCACCGTTGTTCCTTTCAATCAAGCTTCGAAGCAAGATGTTGAGGCCGTCATCGATTATATTTACAACAACCTCAATATGGACCTCGACTATATCCTTCCTTTCGCTGGTATCTCTGAGAATGGTCGCGAGATTGATGGACTTGACGATCGCTCTGAGCTCGCACATCGCATGATGCTCGTTAACCTCCTTCGTATCCTTGGCTGCGTTAAAAACAAGAAAGCAAGCAGGCACATCGTCACCCGTCCCACTCAAGTCATTCTCCCCTTGTCTCCCAACCATGGTCTCTTCGGCAACGACGGTCTCTATTCCGAGTCCAAGATCTCTCTCGAGACCCTCTTCCAGAGGTGGGCTTCTGAAAGCTGGGGCGAATACTTGTGCTTAGCTGGTGCTGTCATTGGGTATGTAGAAATTTCTTCTTTGGACTACCCAAATTGATTCTTCTGTAGATGGACTCGCGGCACTGGTCTCATGGCACCTACTAACATAGTTGCTCATGAGCTTGAGGGCTATGGTGTCAGAACTTTCTCTGCGAAGGAGATGGCGTTTAATATTCTTGGTTTGATGCACCCCCTGCTCTTCAGTATTACTCAAGTGGAACCTATCTGGGCTGATCTTAACGGTGGCATGGATCGTCTTCCTGATCTCGCCGACATTACCAATCGCATTCGCACAAACTTACATAAAAAGGCGGATCTTCGTCGTGCCATTACCAAAGACAACGCCGCCGACTTCAAGATTATCAATGGCGTTGAGGCTGAGCGTCTTCTCCAAACCGTCGATGTCCTACCCCGCGCAAACTTCCGCTTCGAATTCCCTAAACTCGAGTCTATCGAGTCACTCTCGGACGTCGCTCAATTACGTGGTCTTATTGATCTCGAGAAGGTGGTGGTTGTCACTGGTTTCGCTGAAGTTGGCCCTTGGGGTAGTTCACGTACTCGCTGGGAGATGGAAGCTCGCGGAGAATTGACTATTGAGGGTTGCATCGAGATGGCGTGGATGATGGGACACATCAAGCATTTCGACGGCCGTCTGAAGAATGGCTCGCTCTACGTTGGCTGGGTTGATAGCAAGAGTGGTGAACCCGTTGACGACAAGGATGTCAAGGGACGTTACGAGAAAGATATTCTTGCTCATGCTGGTGTTCGCCTTATCGGTGTGTTTCCCCTTCTCTTTCGTTTGATCAAGGATCTGACAATACATTACAGAGCCAGAGTTGTTCCGTGGCTATGACCCTAACAAAAAGGTCTTCAATCAGGAAATCGAACTCATTCACGATCTCGAACCTATCGAGGTCTCCGAGGCTGAGGCTCAGAAGTTCAAGCTGCAACACAATGACAAATGTGATGTCTGGGCGGGAGGAGATGGGCAGTGGTTCGCCAAACTCAAGAAGGGTGCTTGTGTCTTTGTTCCCAAGGCATTCAAGTTCAGCCGCACTGTAGCCGGTCAAATCCCCACTGGCTGGCATGCTGGACGTTACGGTATTCCCGAGGATATCATTGCTCAAACCGACCGTGGCACTCTCTGGGCCCTCGTCTGTACTGCTGAGGCACTTAACAATTCGGGTATCACTGACCCCTATGAGCTCTACAAATACATGCACCCATCTGAAGTTGGCACTTCCCTTGGATCCGGTATGGGTGGTGTTACCAGTATGGCCAAGATGTTTAAAGATCGTCGTGACGAACGCGAGGTGCAAAACGACATCCTGCAGGAGACGTGCGCGCATTCATTCTCTTACTTTCTTCATAAAACTGACTATTGGCTAGTTTCATTAACACTACAGCTGGTTGGATCAACTTGCTCTTGCTATCTTCAAGTGGTCCTGTGAAGATTCCCGTTGGTGCTTGGTGAGTCGAAAACATGGATATACCAAATCCGTGCTTATACTTTCACAGCGCCACTGCTCTCCAATCCCTTGAGATCGCTTGCGACACTATCCTTTCTGGCAAGGCCAAAGTCATGATTGCCGGAGGCTTCGATGATATCAGCGAAGAAGGCTCGTATGAATTCGCCAACATGAAGGCTACTAGCAACGCGGAGACTGAATTTGCTATGGGTCGTGAGCCTACGGAGATGTCGCGTCCTGCTACTACTTCTCGTGCTGGTTTCATGGAAGCTCAAGGAACTGGCGTACATATCGTCATGAGTGCCAAGGCTGCTCTCGAGATTGGTGCACCTATTCGTGGTATTCTCGCATTTACCTCCACGTCGACGTAAGTCTCCCACTATATTCTTTCATATAATATTCCTTATATGGTATTAGTGACAAAGCTGGACGCTCTGTCCCTGCTCCTGGAAAAGGTGCCTTGACCGTTGCTCGCGAAATTCCCTCCAAACACCCTTTGCCGATCCTCGATGTTGCATATCGCACCCGTCAATTAGCTTTCCGTCGCAGCCAAATTTCCCAATGGTTGGCTCACGAACATTCCGAGATCCAGGAAGAAATTTCTCTCCGTAAAACTCAGGGCGAAACTGTTGACGAAGATTATATCGCTAGTCGTGTTGCCAACCTCGAGAAGGATGCCGCTCGCCAAGAGAAGGATGCGCTTGCGATGTACGGTATGCTTGAAGGTTCCGACCCTCGCGTTGCCCCTTTGCGTCGTGCCCTCGCCGTATGGGGTTTGACTGCGGACGATATTGGTGTTCTGTCTATACACGGTACCAGCACGGGTGCCAATGAAGAGAATGAAACTCGTATCTGGAACGACATCTTCACCACCATTTCGCGTAGCCCCGGCAATGCTGTTCCTATCGTCGCACAGAAGAGCCTCCTTGGTCACTCCAAGGGTGGATCAGCCGCCTGGCAGATGGCAGGTCTCTTACAATACGTCATCACTGGTGTTGTTCCAGGTAACCGCAATAGCGAGTAAGTGATGGTTTTCCAATACTTTTAGGCTATCTGCTAACATGCGTCTCACCAGTAACATTGACTCGCACTTCCAAGATCGTCGATTCCTTATGTTCCCATCGAAGACGATTCATACCGATGGTATCCGCGCCGGTGTCATGTCTTCGTTCGGTTTCGGTCAAGTTGGTGGCACTGCACTTGTTGTCAACCCTCGTTATCTCTTCGCCGCCCTCGAACCCGCATTTTACGAGCAGTACAAAGAACGTCACCGTACCCGTGCCCTCTACTCCTATAAGGCCATGAGCGATATGATGATCAAAAACTCACTCGTCAAAATCAAGGAACATCCACCGTTCAATCCCGAAAATGAGAGACAAGTTCTTTTGAATTCAATGGCCCGCGTAACGTACGACTCCAAGACCTCCGAGTACTCCTTCAAGGGAAAGCTTCCTCAAGAGGCACCTTTGGATCTTGCAAACCTTAAGACGGTCTCCGATGCTGTGGCCCTCAATGCGGCAACTGTGGGTGGTGATATCATTGGCGTTGGCGTTGACCAAGGTAAGCTTTAATCAGTCTATTCTGATACACTTGTCCTCACCATCTTTGCAGAGCTTATTTCCGCTGTTCCCTCTCACAACCCCACTTTCATTGCACGCAACTTCACTGACGCCGAGATCACATACTGTCGTGCTCAACCCTCTCCTGCCTCATCCTTTGCAGCTCGTTGGGCTGGCAAGGAAGCGGTCTTCAAGTCTCTCAGCGTCAAATCATCAGGAGCTGCTGCTGCCATGAAGGATATTGAAATCCTCAACAATACCGACGGGGTACCAACCGTTCAGCTTCATGGCGAGGCCCGGTCGAAGGCTGAAGAGCGAGGGGTCGTTAAGGTGTTGATTTCATTGAGCCATTCTGAGGTTAGTCGCATATCCCTATGCCACTCGCAGGTTTTCTGATAGACCGTAATAATCCCAGACTGTTGCCATTGCATTCGCACAAGCTACTACATCTGCGTAATTCGTTGTTCCATTGCTATACCCGTATCCATAGAGTCTGCATTATCTGTGCATTATGTTTCCGTCATACCACTCTTTCTTTTTGAATCCCATTATGTTGTTGCCTTGGCTGTAATGATCACTGTATCACGGTAGTAATCAATTAGACATATTTTCTTTGCTATAGAAGCACTGTGTGACAATGAATGGGACAAAAAACACGGCCTGTCACACGTCATCAAGTGTACCCGTCACAGTTATCGCGTTGGTGACTCGTGTCCAATATAATATATCTCTTGCCAGATTCTCGACTTTGGTCGTGACTCAACGTTCAACCCTCACCCCATATTATGGATACAGGTAGCCCTTTATCAGACTTTGATATTGACGAGGTCATTGCGGATAGTGAAGATGAGGGTTTTCGGGCAAAACCCCAACATGGTAAGCCTTTTCAAGCGACTTTTACTCTAGCTCACTAATGTTTCTATGATGTAGGAGGTTTGACAATTAACCAAACTTCTTTCCAGAATCAGACGTTGGAGCAGGCAGTAAGCCTCTTCTCGTGCTATTCATGAACTTGAAGCCAACCGCATATACCCACCAGCCCTTGCCGGTTGTCCCGCAGCAAGGAGAGCCAAGTGGCGAAATAGATTACTTCGCTGGATTTCAAGGGGCTCCCATCCCATCTATTGCAGAACGTGCAAAGACGCGGCAACGGAAGACCAAAGTCCAGCCTACTGCAGATATCCTTGAGCTTACCGACGAGGATGAACTGAGCCTGAGGCCTCAAACTAGTAAAACCAAGAAGAAGGCAAAGCCGAAGGAGAGGAACAAAAAGCCTTCCCCAGCGGTGGTTGGAGGAGAATACGGCACGCATTCCCATACAGCCTCCACCTTTCAATCCACCGAGCTCGAAGGTCCGCTAATCGTCAACGCCAAACCGAAAGTTCGTCCAAAGCCGATCAAAAAGACACAGCTACCACCACCTCGGATTCCCGTGCTCCCGATCTCCCAGGACACTATCCCTGTACCAACATCTCCATTTACACTACCACAACCATTGCATTGCGCACCCAATAATTCACCTCATTTCGGTTTACCTCCGTCAGACCCACCCACCACGAGTTTTATGGTCCCTGATAGGGACATGCATTTGCCACCCATTGAATTCTTGCAGCCTCCCCGGACAGAGGATACGCTCCCACCGTCATCTGCCCCCGACGTAAACATAGATGAGCTTCAGGTATCAAACCTGAAATATCAATCAACCAACAACCCCGGTTCAACTCTGCCACCACTTCCTCCAACCTTCTTTGCCGGTTCATCGTCTTCACCCGTAGTCAACGCTCCTACGCAACAACCAGTACCACCTCCCGCTGACATAGTTGACATAACGGATATTCCAGCCACTGTTACATCTTCGATCGCTCCAGTTATTGTTACCAACAATATTAAGGCGAAAAAACCAAAGAAGCCAAGGAAGAAGAAAGAAGCAGCAGACAATGCCTCTACTTCAATTGAGCACCCCCAACCTACAACCGACAGGACAAAGGGAAACGCGAAAGCAAACCAGCTGACTGTCGAAATTCTTCTCCCTCTCCCGAAACAAGGTGCGAACGGTTCTGGGAGAGTGTCATCAAAACGCAAAGGAAAAAGTATCCCAGCGTACGATGTAGATGAAGACGAGCTTAACATTGGACCCGACTTGGACAGTATTGGTACTGGCCCCACCGCTGGTCCATCTTTCTTGCCAAGCAACGTTTCCAACAGCGCTACACCTGATGATACAAGTCTGGCTGGCGATGATGCGGTCCCTAACACGAAGCATCCAAAGACAGACAACCGAAAGCGCAAGAAGCGCAAGGATCCCGGTGAATCACACGATTCCGGCCTAACAACCCTGTCTTCGAACAAGAGGAAAAAGGCATCGGTTACGCCGCACGATGATCAACTCGAAGAGGAACTTCCTGCTCCTAAGAAAGTCTCCAAAAGGAGGATAGTGGATGACGAAGAACATGACAACACAATTGCCAACGAAACCCCTTCGACAATTCGTATCACTAAGGGAAAGGGGAGGGCGATCATCGCATCAGATGGTGAGGATGACACCCAATTCCTTGTAAATATCCCCTCTCCATCTCCACACCGTCAAAAGCCTCGGAGAGGCAACGGAAATATTCGTTCCAGCGTGGCTCAGGCCGATGTCTCGAGTAACGCTAATGAGAATGAGGGCGCCTCACAGGATGAAGATGTACTCAAGGTCGGCTATCTCTTTATCGTCACATAGCCACCACATACTTATATTATCTAGCTTATACAACCTGGTGACGTCCGAAGTACCCCATCTGATGATTTCGGCAAGATTGCGGTACCCCAACAGCGCCTCAAAACGTCCTCTGTCTCTAAATACCCTGACCTACCATCAAGATATACCATTGCGCCGAAAACGCGAACATTGAGCATGTCTGAGCTTATTCGACGTGCCAATTCGCATCCTAGTTCCCCGTTCCCCGTTGCCGCCGGGCGGGGTTCGCCAATACCTGGTTTGGCATACTCACCGTATCTTAAATCGTCACGTAGAACCCTGTCCCGAATCGCCCCTCTACATCCTAATAGAAAGACGCCACCACCCCCGTTACCCCCGCCCCCGCCCAGAAAGAAAAGTAAGAAAGAGTTGGACTTGGAAGAAAAGTGGGAGGAGGAGATCATTGAAGAGGTCGGAGGTATCACGGAGTGGTTAGCACTGACGGAAGACGAAAAAAGGAACTTGAAACGGTTCAAGAGGGACCGGGAAATGGGATATTGCGATGATTAACGGATTACCAGAGTGGCTCTGTTGTATTACTTAGATTGTGTGTACTTTCCTCCTCGCTCGCCATTCAAAGACGTGGATCAGATGCCAGGATACCCATCTTCGCTCCGTGAGGTCAGAGGATTAATATAGTGGAGCTGAAGAGGGTGACCGAGTTTCGCTCGATTTGAATGATGCTCTGGGTGGGGTCTCCTTATCATATTCTGGACTTTTTGTCAGGAAGCTTCTAAAAGAGAGCATGATTTGAATGATCTCAGATCTAAGCGAATTCGGTCACGTCACATGAACTGGTAACTTCATGCTCGGTGACCATTCAGCGTTTGGCTATACATACCTGTAGGCCTAGCACGCATGGCTACTCCTCTCACCCCGCGGTAGCTCCCCCTTTCTTTCTCTTCTACCTTCATCATCCCGGGGCCTAATGGCTCCCAGCGCCCTCCAGAAACACCAGAAACAGGCCCTGCCTTTGAAGTACCCGCGCAAACCCTTCCGTCTCGATTCCGCCTATGTTCATTATGAACGTCTACAAGAACTTCAGAAACGGAAACCCCTTATAAAATCTCGAAAGGAATGCTCTTTGTCGCTCTTCACGTCCATGCCTCTGGATCTGCTTTACGAAGTACGTGTTTCTCTTTCCTCCACATCAAACGTTGATTAAATGCCCGGCAGATTTTCACGTACCTTCACCCTCAGGATGCGCTGAATCTTGCACGATCAACACGACGCCTCCGACAGCTACTCATGACTCGCGATGCGCGATTTGTCTGGAAGTGTGTGCTGTCGAACGTCGAAGGATTGCCCTCCTGCCCGTCCGACCTTTCTGAACCACAGTTTGCCAATCTGGCTTTCGGTGAACATTGTCACGTAGGCACGGAACTTCATGGCCCCACTTCAACGATTGATATGACTATTTCCAGCTTTGTTTGGCTCCACGAGTCAAAGATGTGTATTGGAGCTGTCGTATTCGGTGTTGCAAGAAGTGCCTTCCCAAATGGTGTGCCGTCTCCCACTCTGGACGTACATGTGCATTGCCTGAAATTTTCAACAGCTTCTTGACAGTGGACCAGCTCCGACCTCTCCTACAGGAGATCCCAGATATTCCCAGACCTGAGACGATATTCTTATACACCCTCTATCCCAGTAAGTCGAGTCCCGCCGCGAGCCGGGCTGACATCATGATATCTGGGCTGATCATGATCCGTAACAGAATCAAGTCCTGATCGTATCGGGATGATGCTCTTCTATAAACCCGTAGTAGAGGCATATCTACGGGAGTTAGCTGAAGCTGGCGATAGCACGGGGTGGACCCTGACGCAATGGTGTTGTACTAAGCGAGCCATCTTGGAAGAGATTATGTCGGTGAGTCTGCAGCCGTATCTATTGCCCTGGCGTTTGCCGCCCGTCTCCGGAGTCACTCCGCTTACTCACTGCTCCTATTATTAGCACGCTGCACTCTGCGAACATTGGTTCTCTTATTGGGCTCACCTGGACACGACACATCAATTCTACGACTTCGGATTCACACTCTTTCTTCTTGGGTTACTCATGTTCTTATGGAAGGATAAGCTATTCTACTGATACATGTGTTCTTAGCGTCTCTCTCACGTGTTATTATGTACTCTGAACCGTCAGCAGATTCTGGTGATTGGTTCACCTGCACCTCGGTGCTCTTGTATTACTGTGTGGCATTTCAAGCTGTATATTTGTATGTATAGTAATTAACTGGGATTTCATGGATATTTCGGATTTACTATATTCCATCCGAGTCGTATGTGTTGATAGGAACATACCTGCCAAGATCCAAGCGTTTCGCGGAGAAGCTCAAGGCAGACCCCAGCCTGATGAAGTTAGTGTAACTGTCATGTCGATCTGATCCAAAACCTACCATACGAGCATTTGAGCTAGCTGACTTTGCCGACGTCCCTAGCCAGTTCTTGTCTTTCAGGATTTGTAGGGCCTAGTGTATTGTCATCAAAGGCCCCTTGGCTTCGCACAAAATCCCGACTCGTGTCAATTGCATGAATTTCCGAGATTGTATCTGGAAAAGATGACTGGATGCTTGTATTCTACTTGGCACCGTGACCTTGTGGTGCCTGCTCGCTAGATGGTAGTTACTCCCAAAAATAGCGCAAAACGCCACTGCGGAACGGGCATAACCCTCATCTCAACCGCCATCCCACTCACATGAGACTCCCCGCAAACTGAGATTATTCATTACATATCCTGTGAAAGAGAAGAATAGATATCGGCAATGAAAGCATTCCGCCGACGCATGCGGCAAGTATCCCAGAGAGCCGCACACCACCTTGGCTCTGTGAGATCCGGCGGAGAACACCAATCTCATCAGGCAAGCTTTTTTTTCCATCGTTCGAGTCAACTGTGTTGGTCTGTTATTGAACGCAGGCATGATTGCGCGTTAGATTTCACGCGCTGTAGTCAGAAAGCCACCGATATCTCCGCGGCTGCCAGATGATATCATTTACGAGGTTGCACAGTATGTCGATGCAGGGCATATGTACAGGGTAATGCTTCTTGTCAGCATCAGTTTTCCAAGAATTCATGGCTGTAAAGCTGACTTCTCTGGTGCTGCCTTACAGAGTAGATCTCTGTGCGAGATCATTCTGCCCTTACTCTGGTCGGTAATCGATACAAGGACAAGCGTTATGCCTGAGAGACAGATCAGCGAACTCAACAAAGCGTTGAAGCTCAGGCCTGAAAGGGCGTTGTTGATAAGGCAGTGGATCATTGGCATGGATGTCATTATGCCATTGAATCATTTGAAATTACCTACAGAGACGGCGGGTATTGTTATCAAGCTTGCAGAGAGGAAATACCTGGTCAACTTGACAAGGTTCGGGTGGTTTTGGAGGTCAGGACCTCCAGAACCCTTATGGGCTGCGCTTCACACAAAGTAAGTGTTTATAGCTCATGCATGTTTCTATCCGAGGAGACCGATACTGAGGAAGCGATTAGCTGTCCGTTGTTGAAGGACATTGGCGCTCGACGTGGACCTGATGAGCTGACCATTAGCCCCGACAGTGCGGTGAGTGTTGCTTTTAGATCGACGCATACCTTCTGGTCAATTTGATTGATTGCTCTTATATGAATAGCTCCTCAGATTTTCTGATCTTGTGGGCTTCCATTTGACAACTCACGGCGTCTACCGCTTTCACCATCCGAGTAAGTTTATCCGCCACCAAGTTCTCAAGCATTCAATTGAAAGTATGTACCAATCCCCGCAGACCAGATTGCAGCAAACAACGGTACCGCAAGGATTCCCGCCGGTTTATATGACATGCTAATCAAACGAAGTCCCCGCTTGCGGGAGCTTACATTCGATGGGAGTTGTCCACATCAAAGTCTCTGGGACGTTTCGCCAATCCTCGAGGCGAACTGGCCTGACCTCCAGTCCCTTTCTCTGGGAATGGTCGGGGGCGCCAGTAAAAGACTTGTGCGTGGTGATGAGGCTAAAGCCGTGAAAGGCTTTGTCGGGAGGCATAAAGAGCTCCATAATTTACATTTCCTTGGAGCCGCTCATTGGGCGAGCAGCGAGGCAATGTATGGGATAACGTCGCACCAAAAACTGATTGCATTTCGGGGTCGGTATGCACAACTCAAGGTGGCAGCTGACCTGCCGAACTTGCGGAGCGTCTACCTGACGGATTTGTTCATGGATTCTGCGAATTTCTCGGGAATTCTTAATCGATTTGGGGCAATTACGACGTTGGGCTTGATCGTGGATGTGCAACAGAGGTTAGTGCAAAGTATGTGCCAGAGTATATTCGAAGCGTGTCCGATGTTGGTGCATCTGGATCTGCGCATGCGACAAGGTTTAACGGATTATGTGAGTTCTTAGCGAATATAAGGACGGCAAAGTCTAGGACAGGACAGTAAAACTGACACCGCGTAACGCAGATTGACATAGTCGAGATCAGTCAAAAAGCTATCCATTTGCGAGCCTTAACACTAGTCGGATTACACACATTGATGGATGGTGTAGCCCTCGCAACCAAAGGCCTCGCAATAGTTCAGAAAAACCCACGTCTTGATTCATTTGCTCTGTATTTCGGCGAACAGTTCAATCGTGCATGTGTGTCGGGTGTCACACCTGACCGATATACCCTTGGAGAATTTACGGTGTCGAGAGATCGGCCATGTGGAAGGCCGAGAAGACTTTTGGTCAAAGAGGTCAGGAAGGGTTTTGGTGTTAATTTTGCGCATCGGTATGTTAAGGAGGTCCCCGAGGGTGAGTTAAAGATGTAGTGTCGGAACGGAGTAATAGTTGGGCTAAACGAGTCTACCAGATTGGCAACCACCAACAGATGTGTCACCAGACTCGTTATTCAGCTATGCCGAGTTGTCGCCATGGTATACATATACGACATCCTAGAGTGACATTCATGTCGAGTGTGCCAAAGATGATACCTGGAACCATGAGAGGGATAGGAGATATACCAAGCAATGTCACATATAACCAATTCCACTAAATTCTTGCTGGAACGAGAGGGGAAGAACGTGTAGTCCACTGAGAAAGGCAGATGTCCGAGATGCCCACACCCACGGCACAGGTGACATTCCCACAGTCGTGTAATTGCTAATTCCGGAAACGTCATTTGGACTGCGTAGCGCTGTGCTGCAACTAGACAAACACATATTACCTCTATAACCCAAGCATTCGGAATGGCATTTCCACCACAACTATGGAGTGCAATAGACACACTTAAGGATCAAGCTAGGGATGCGCTCTGGGCAATCTCGTCCTGTCTCTGTCAACAAACACCGTCCGTGAAGATTAATGGACGAACGTGTCAGTACTTGGTTATTGCGCGATCATGTACTGACCCATGGTTTTATAGTCAAGATAGTCAAGGTTCTCGGAGAGGGTGGATTTTCGTTCGTCTATCTAGCTCAAGACGAACATAGTGGGGTATGTGTGGGCTTTGTTACGATAATGCGCCCTCGGGAGGATGCTGATCATTCATGGTATTGGTATTGCTGGATGTAGAGGCAGTTTGCGTTGAAGAAAATTCGATGTCCTACAGGTTCGGAGGGTGTGAAGGAGGCCATGAGAGAGGTGGAGGCCTACAGGCGGTTCAAGTGAGTGCCATATACAAGTGCTGGTGTTGGACGTTGAACGCTGAGCATGTTCCTAGGCATCCGAATATCATTCGAATATTGGTACGACGTAGACTTGACTAAGTATCTGTATCAACGCGCTTACTCGTATCTATCTACGCGCCAGGATTCTGCAGTCGTTCAGGACCCAGAAGGCGACGGCCAAATTGTATATCTTTTCCTTCCACTGTACAAGGTGTGTGTGTCGGACACCACAAGTCATTTACTTGTAACCAATATGAACGTGGAATCCAGCGTGGCAACCTCCAAGACGCAATAAACGCTAATGTCGTGAACGGAAATCACTTCCCCGAACAAGAAATGGTCCGCCTCTTCAAAGGTACCTGTGAAGCTGTTCGGGCGATGCACGATTACAGACCCTCTCCGCGTTCTGCCGCTCTTCCTCCGCCCAGAAAAACTCAACAAAACGGGGGCGCCTCATCGACTAACGGTGTACCTCCAGTGAGGAAGGGGAGTCGTCAAGATGCAGCAGAAACGCACTCAGACGATGAGGATGAGAGATTCCCTCAACCAGAAGGAGACGAGGATGATGGATATTCGTATGGTAATTCCGCAACCGTGCCATTAGTCACGAAGCAGAGGGTGGAGGAAGAGGGTGAGGTTGTTTTTGATGGGGATGAAGAGGCTGCTGAGGCTGGCGCGAGCTCGAGTGCTGGAGCGGAGATGGTACCATACGCACATCGGGACCTCAAACCAGGGTGAGTCTTATAATTATGTCAGTCATTGACTCCGGACTGAAGTGTGTATTTGGGTAGGAATATCATGATCGCAGATGATGGTGCCACACCTATCCTCATGGACTTTGGGAGCACAATGAAGGCTAGGATCAATGTCGAAAACCGGTCGCAAGCGTTGCTACAACAGGATATTGCGGCTGAGCAGAGTACCATGGCGTACCGTGCCCCTGAGTTATTTGATGTCAAGACTGGGCAGACATTGGATGAGAAGGTTGACATATGGGTGCGTCACTCGTTCCCATTTTTGCATTTCCAGAACTTGATAATGAATCATGTAACACGTCTCCAGTCGTTAGGCTGTACACTATTTGCACTCGCATACTCGCACTCGCCTTTTGAGAACACCCAGACAACGGAACAGGGTGGATCGATTGCAATGGCTGTGCTGAACGCACAGTACAAGCATCCCGAGTCGGCGTATTCACATGGGCTGAAAACTTTGATTGACGCAATGTTAAAAGTTAACCCCAAGGAGCGACCAAATATTCATCAGGTGAGTGTCTTTCCGTCCCTGTTCCTAGCTATAATGGGTGCACTCCGTGCTAACCAAACTCAGGTCATTGAGATGACAGATCACGTACTGCAAAGTCTCGCTTGAACATTGTGAGCAGGAGGTATATGCCATTTCTTTCATTGGATATGCTACGTATTTATTTCTTCCCGGACTTTTACATTCTTCCCTTCACTATTCGTTTTTGTCGTGTTTATGTACCCTACCTGATACAACAGTGTTACGCATACCGGTCGTGCCACCTGAATTGGGATTGCATTCGTTTGGTTAAGATGTCACCGTACAATTCGGCGTCTTAGTAAAGTACAAGGAGACATGGTAAAGGGGAGTGAGATCTTAGGATAACATTTCCTTGACACAAAGTTGCGTCCGCTATGTCCTCGTTCCTCGACCTCAGTGAGTTCGTCGACCGTGACAACTTGCGAAAGCCGGGAAAGGCAAGGTACGACGACTACTGGCGTGGCCTGTATCCAGACCGGAGTGGCGGGTTAATAAAAGCGCTTGCGATTTATGCCTCATGTTCTATTCCGAAACATGCTGAGCTGGGCCAACAGAATATCTGCTTTATACGTCGATGAATTGCCTTCATGTTCGGTTTGTTGTTCGCCGTCAAGTAACGACATAACTCTGGATCTCAGACTAACTTAAGTGTCCTGGTTGTCTGAACTATTCTCAAGCCAAATAAATTGCTGAACGCCCAAGGCAGGATTCTGTTGAAGGTTTTTTTGAGTTCTCATCTTTACTACGTACTACAATCGCGTCCAAGGATATTTATCAACAATATCGGAGGATATATATATATTAATGCAAAAACATAAAACGAGTGTGTCTTCCGTCTACAGAAAGTGGCTATATATGATCTGGTATATACAGGGACGTAGAGACCTCCTCAGAGATTACATTCGTGTCCAATATATTACGCAAAAGATGGCCGGGAGTATATAAATCCAGAACGAATGCAATGATGACAAAATGGACGTGCTATCCGTTAATAAGAGAATATATTCATATCTAATCCCGTCCATAGGGGAAGAGTTGTGGGCACTCGGGGTCACCGAAGCCCTGATAGAAGAAGCCCAAGTTCGCGTTCAGTGCCTTCCTCAATGCCCCAGTCGGGTTGGGGTACAATCCACGGACCGTCTTGTTAACAAAGTTCTGGTACAGTAGGCAGAATTTCGTGAAGTCGGCCGACGTCGGATCCGGGACGTAATTGTTCACCCTACCGACATTTCCACCGGGAGCGAGTGGGTGGGCGTTGGCAATAATGTCTATTCCATCTGCGCTCATTGGCTGATTGGCTCGGTGGAAGTCATCAGGCATGCGCATGTCTCGGAAGAAGCCACGCGCGACATCAAGGTCCAGCTGACCGTCTCCCTGGCGCCCATCTACGAAAAAGTTTACGGGGAATGTAGACTCTGCGTAGGCCGTGAAGTATCGGGGTGCCACAAAGGAGAATGTCGGATTCGTTGCGATCGACTCTTGAATTCGCTGCCACCTGAACTCGCCGGCGACTGTGTAGTTGTACTTGCCAGCACCATATTTGTTGCTGAATGCCACAAGCTGATAGAAAATTGAACATCAGCTAATGATCTCACCTCAGTCGGAGTTGGACCGGACATACCTCATCAAACAAGGTTTCATTGAAGCTGTGATTATCTCCAAAGAAGAAATCCCCTGGTCATGGAATCAGTAACTTGGTCCATTCTCCATCAAATTTAAACTTACCTCGAGTCATGCTAGTATCGCCCTCAAAAACAGCATGTGTGTTGAGGCCGCCAACAATCGCCGGTGCCGGTGGATCAGGACCCGTCTTCGATGTCTTGCCCCCGATACTAAGCTGATCGGTAACAAGATTACCATCAACGAGATGTGCAGCGTAGGTCACGAATACTGCGAGGTGATTCTCCATATTGAAGCCTATGGAAAGCGTTCAGCTGCTGTCCTATAACTGGGCTTTGGAAGGTAACTCACCCTCTTGGACAGCGTTGACAATCTGGGCTGGTGTAGCAATGCCATTGCGAGGGAGCCACTGCGAATGACCGTCAGGGTTGACCTACCCCGGAAATATAGCTGTGTACACTTACCCCATGAGAAGCAAGGGTGTTCAATCCGGGACAAGGTCCACGAATGTCTCCTTTCCGGAGTGGCTTCCAAGGATGCTTCTTGTCGTTCACGAGGATAGTACCATTGGACTTCAAGGGACCCGGGGGTTGAGCTGGTTCGCGCCGATGAAGGGTTGGGATAATACTCTCCAACTCTTCCCTCGACAGACCCGCTAGGGAACCATGAGCAGGGAATGCGATCACTGGAGAGGCCAAGGCAAGAGCAAGGACAATGAAGTTTGTGAAGCTGACCATTAGTCGCGTTGTATGGAGGATATTAGGTTGATGTCCTTAGTCTTACCCAGCGAGAGTCTTTATACGACTGGAGCGCACCGCGTTTCAGGAGGGACGCGTCCGAAATTTGCACCGCAAATCTCCAAGCTGCGGTTAGTCCGCTCTCTGAGGATAAACGCTGTGTACAAAGGGCAATCGGGTGCCACGGCTTTCGAAAGTTAGGGACAGCCTGTCTATCTTCCCTGATGGCGCAGCAGTATTTGGCGGTATGTTTGATGTCTTATAGTGCCCGAAAATAATACTCCCTTGAGAATGTTGTTTCCACGAGACAACGTCGGCATTCATGACTGCGCATAGTTGCTCTGGCATCCAATGTACCCTTGGAACGTCAATGCCGGACATCAGTATGGTTATCGTAGCGAGTGTCACGGTAGGCCCCTGGGTCTAGTTCAAGGCTTGGCGTGACTGCAGCTGGCAGCGTTGTCGTATCGCGGGTTACTGCGCAGCGGCGAGAAAGGAGAGTTTCACGCTACGCAAGGAAATGAAGATGTGTCCTAGTTCAAGCAAGTTACTGTGGGAATTTAGGATTCCGTCCGCTTTCGAGCCGTCGCTATCAACCAACTCGTACCAGTCAGACAGTTACGATGATAATTCAATGAACTTTTATATCCCATAAACCTGCATAATTTCACCAGGAAGACTCAAGATAGATTTCATTGTAGATATCAGGATTTCCGTATCTTAGGTCTTGCAACAGAAAACGTTTTCTTCTTCCCCCCGGAGGTGCTCTTTTTATTCTCGTCAACATCAACATCCCCTGCCAGTGCACGAGCACGCGCGGCTTTGGCAAGGCTTGAAGCAGATTTGATTATATCCTTAACTTGGGCTTGAAGGTCCAGAATCGTTTCGGGCGAGTCCTCAGTGGATGGTTCACTGGGTGCTGGGTTCGATTTTGATTTATCTTTCGCAGCAGGTTTAGTTCCCATATTGGTCTTTCTGGTTGAGGGTGACGTAGAGGGAGGGTCGGTGATGAGAGAAGATGTAGTAGGTTCGGCGGTGGTTTTGCGTTTCTTGTTGGAGGTTTCGATCAAGTCTGGAGCACCACGCTTTTTGAGCTTCTTGTCGCTGACAGATGGTAATGCCTTCACCGGGGATTTGTTGTCTATCTTCGACTGATCCTTCGTATCTTCATGAGTAGCCTTTGTTTTCTTCGACTTCTTCTCCATGACCTTCTCATTTGGTTTCACTGGGAATTTGTCGGTGTTAGCCTCCTTTTTGGCTTTTTGGCGAGCTTTGAATTTCTCTCGTTTTATTCTTCGTTTTTCTTTTGTGATGCGCTGCATGGTGTCGGAATGAGGACCTAAGTCACGTTGGGGGATTCTGCGAAGTGGTAGCGCACCTTTTTCTCCGCACGCTTGGATGTTTCTGATAGTGTAGAGGACTGCGGTAATTTGTCCTCCTTCGCCGTTTGAGCTAACGCATGTGCGTTGGCTTTTGGATCGGCATGTTCTGCGAGCCTTATGAATTGCTTCCATCTACGTTCATGTGCCTAAATAAAGTTGAAGTGAGGGTAGATAAGATAGTAAGGAAAGCGTACATGCATTGGACGATGTATGAGTTTCAATCATCTTTGCTCCCTTAAGCAATTTTCCTGGACAGACAATGCATTCTTTGATGTCTGGGTCGAGGGAGACGATGAAGACTGGGTTGGTGAGAGCCTCCCTGATAGTGATGAGAGAACGTTCAGAGGTATCGACTTCATTGGACTCTTCATCGCTCTCCTGGTCAAAGTCCTCCTCCCCTTCATCGAATTCATCGAATTGAACGTCCTCGTCGTCTTGCACTTCCTCGCTGCCTTCATCCGAATCGATGCCTGACTCTGATTCATCTGAGTCTGTATCATGAAGCCCGAGAATATCCTTCATGTCCTCGTCGAGGCCAAGCTCATCTTCGCGCTGTTTGCGTTCGATGCGCTTTTCAACGCGTTTGAACATGGGAGGGAAAAGTCAAGTACGAAAATAGAAGAGGGGACAAACCGGGCCGGTGTGTTTCCAATACGATTCCTGAAGCTGAAGGCCTGACGAAGTATGGCAATGTATGGCACGCGCACTGCGACAAAGGTTACTAAGGGCCTTGATCAGCCGGTGTCTTGCGAGCAACTTGGCTGGCGCCCCGCTAATGAAACATACTGAATTTGCAATAAACCTTGCTTATTTGTGCTCAGACGTGGCTGCGGTTCACATCTCACAAAAATAAAAATAGAGGCCAAGGAACACGAGATATGAGGGATACAACTATATATGAGGGAAACCGCTATCATCCTAGATTATACTCTCCCTGTGCGCAAGTACAGACTCTGAATCTATACAGGTGTGTCTCTGGCCACTCTCGCAATTTGTTTACACATTGCAGCACAGACAAAACCTCTCGACCTTCTTGGTCACCAGCCGAGTTGGTTCGTGTGGCCACTCTCTGGAGACCATGAATTTTATAAAACTTCCTGAATCAAACGGTATTGACTGGTCTTGAGTGTGGTATGGAGAAACATGCAGAGAGACCTGGTTCAGATTGGGATTATCCAGGATTATAGTCAGGGCCGGATTTGGGCGGGGCAACCCGACAGTGCTTGGGGTAAATATTGACAACGACTGCAAGCGAGTGACGCGTTGAATGCTCTCGCTGACAAGCGTCTTCGTGATAGCGTAAAGTCAGCAACCCATCTAATTTGCTCAACCGGTAACCATTGAAAGCTCACATGGAAAGGGCCCTCCCACAACCCCCGTAACCACAGGTCCAGGTGCACCAGCATCGGGCACACCTCAAACACGCTCGGGCATAAGTTTTCCACGGGCCCGCAGTGCATATTCACAACCAGGCCCAACGTTGTGATTGACGGGAACCTCCCGAGTACTCCCAGATAATTCGTGAAGCGCAGGTACAGGTCTGTAAAATGCACGCTCTGTAAATTCGGTAGGTCTGTTGCCGCCTCCAAGTGTGCACATCGCCCCAAAAATGTAGTCAGGTTCTGGTGTGATGTTATGCCACCCGCCATCTCATTAGATACATCTCCAACAAGATGTAAACTGCGGAGTCCTTGGTGCCTATTAATGGCATCCTTGATGACTTGTATCTGGCCATCCAGATGTGGTGTCAACCCCTCATGGTGGACGCTGATCATCTCTATGGACAAAGACTGGAGTTCAGGCCATGTAGCCTCGAGGATCGGCAACATTGACGCCCTCAACCGCGACGACCTCCCACGAAGGGTCAGCTCCCGCAAGCGCGGACTATACTTGACGAGAAATTTAACCAAATCGTGAAGTGGTTGATTATTCTCTGTGCGCTGGTAAGGATGGCAATGAATATATCAAGTGGTGGAAGAGTTCACCTGGGTTGTTCGGGCAGATGGGCTCACAATAAGTTATTAGATGGAAACATGTGAGAGCACGAAATTTTGTGAGCTATCTCTACTGGATACAGCATCAACAAGAATTAGGCTGCATGTAGTGCTCACCGAACTGCCAGGATGAACAACTACTCCACAGAGGCCACTTTGAAGCCCAATATCCTCCAATAACGGACAACTAGCCACATTTTCAGTATTGTTTGTTCGTAACGCAAGAAATGAATACGTACGCTGAATGAAGAGCAGTCCACACCTTCTCTAGAGTAGTCCAGTGACAGAACCACCAGAATTTTGTCAAGTTGACCAGATACCTCTTCTCTGCCAACTCAACGACAATATTAGCTACCGCTTCCGGAAACACGAGGCCACACGACAGCATCGGGTTGTCATTTGCAATAATCCACTGCTGTATCAGCAGCCCTCGTTTAGGGCTGAACCTCAATGCTTTGACAAGCTTTGCGTTGTATTGACAAGCGCTCGTTCTTGAATCGATCGCACGCCAGAGCAGTGGTAATAACATATTGTGTAGGGTCCTATTCTTAGCACACCGGGAAAATTCAGCCTCAGCGCGATGTATCTGGGAAAGTGCTCACGAGAAATAGCATCTTGTATATGATTTTTTTGTCGATATGGCGTGCCGTTTCATAAATGATGTCGTCTGGCACCTGCGGAGGCCCCAGCAGCTTCTTACTGACCTGACGATATGAAGCCTCGTATTGTAGTACCCAATCAAAAATGAAAACAAAGGCACGTACTGGGGGACGTGCAAAGCTAACCCAACGGAGCACCTCTGTTATGAATAGGCAAATCGTATTCATCACCAGTTTGTTGTTCACCGTCAAGGGACAAATGTTTGACAACATGTCTCGGGTTGATTGTAAGTGTTTTACTCAGAACCACACTCGAAGCGGGACTTGCCAGCTCTTTGCTAATTAATCGTGCCTTGTCTTTAGCTATGTCTGGTGAGATGCTTGTTGTCGTAGGTGTACTTAGCATTAACCACAAGCCTTGTAGAAACTGATACAAGTATAAAAGCATGATATACAAGGAATAAAGAAGCGGGCCATCACTCATCCGAACAGGGCACTGAGGGTAACACAGCCAAATATCCGAAACCAGTGTCCTTCCTGGTTCCTTTCGCTTCAATTAATGCCGCTGCAACTGCCACTTGAAAACAGAACATCGTCCCATATGTACAGAAGGTGGAACGAAGGAGTTGTTTACTCACAAACGACAAGCCATAGTACATGGGTCTGCCTCTCACCAAACTGCGTGCTGGTCAGAAATTTATATTTTCATGTGTGAATGCCAGTCTTCATTAACTACTTTATACTAGGGACATCTTCGCAGGACATACCCCTCAGCCATTCTCTGACTTTTTTCTCTCACTTCGTGATGCTTTTGAATCGTATACAAGGCATCTTACGTCTGCTATTCTCACTCGCAGCGATAGGGTCAGCAGCAAATCTGGATATTAGGCTCCCGACTGATATTTTCTGCGGGATCTTGGCTTGGGGTACCCTTTGCTCGGCTGCCTATTGGACCATTGCAGTTGAAGGCGCCCATGTCCACCACCAAACATTCCTCTGCAATCAAGGATGCTTCTTCCTTTGGCAACACATGTCCCCAACTACCTCAAGACCTCGGAACTCCTATGAGCAAAGATTGTTTGTTCTTGAATGCGAGTTGATGTGCTTTGTGATGCTGTGGTTCGCGCTGACAGAAATATCTTTGTAGATTTGGCGTCCGGAAGACATTAAGGACAACAACCTGTTTTCGCTACATGTTGAATGATCGTACATCCCGGGAACTAAACTCAACCAGGCCTCGGAATTTCTCTCTCGTCTACGCTATCATTGTCGCGATCCGAAGCATCTATAAGTAAAGAGATCTGGTCCAAGAATAGTAGAGCACTGTTGTGCCGAGGTTGCTCTTGATCATGAACCTTCATCGACAACGGCGAAGTACGACGCAGCAAACTGTCCGGGGACTTGACATCTCAATTTCTTGCCGAGCTCCACCCTTTGTCCTCGTGGCCTTTGTGGTGTGCCCGATGGTCTATTTTCCGTCAGAGACAGCTTCCTGCAGTATGTCATATGGTCACTAGCAGGCGTGAGTGGGGCTCAGGCCCAGCTACAACATTACTAAAAGGCAATAATCCTACATGTATCCACGGAACGCCAGCTACTTGACAACCCTATAATAAGGTTGCCCTCGAATCGAGTTCGATTCTTCCCCGCCGACTATGCATCGTCTGTTGAACCTCGCTGTCGGTATCCTCGCAGCCACGTCATTGACCGGCGCATTTCCCACCCACCGGTCGCTGGTGGGCCTTACAAGGGAAGAATTGGAGGTCATCCTTCCAAGGCTTCAGGTAGCACCTCCCGAGAACCCACCTAGACCACTCAACGACACATCCACGAGTTTGGTCAATGATGCTGATCATCCTTGGAAAGCTGCCGCTCCCGACGACCAGCGAGGACCGTGCCCAGGCCTCAACACTCTTGCCTCTCATGGGGTACGTACTACGACACCATCCCTACGTTCTCCCCATTTTAAATCAGTGATAGTATTTCCCTCGCAATGGTATCGCTACCCCAGCCTAAACCATCAATTCTGTACAAGAAGGTTGGTAGCAGATAGCGCGGTATCGAGTGCTCTTATGATGAATGTTTTTAGGCTTCAACATGGTCAACTCACCTGCAAAGTTCGTTACATATGCCGCATTCCTTGTCGACGGCAATCCCATTTGAGTATTGGAGGGAAAAGTTCCCTTACTGGTGAAGACCTACCTGACCCTGCAATCATTGGTGGACTGGATACCCATGCAGTCTTCGAGGGTCAGTTGTATTGATATGGGGAGTTTCTTAAATACTTATGGTGACTTGTAGGAGATACACTGCGCAGACATCCTTTTTGCTGATAAACTAACCCTATGGGACGAGGCCGGTGCCTATTTTCCTCTTGTTGAAGCTGAGTATTGAACGTGACCTGTCAGTTTGTGGACTTCAGCAACCAGTTTAGTGCCGGGAAGTACAACATGACTGCCGCTGTGGAGTTACGCTTCCAGAGAATTCAAGATTCAATCGCTACCAATCCAATCTTTTCCTTCATTTCCCCCCGTTATTTCACTGCTTGCGCAGAATCCAGCCTCCCTGTCAAATTCTTCAAAGGCGGATGTCAGACAGGTGGTCAACTCAACCTTGACGTTGCGCTTGGTTTCTTCCCCAATTCAAAATATTCCAGAATGGCTTCTTCAGACCCAACAGACCTCAAGGCACAGACAGCATTGTGGAAGTTGCGGCCCCGCATCCAATTGCACCTGGCGCAAACAACGGAACTCTCAACAGCTATGCGCCTGATCCGAACTCAGCTAATTTCTCCAACTTGTGCGAGCTATATACCGATTTCGTGAATCTGACAATCAAGGGATTGTATCCGGAACCGACTGACGTACTGAGGGACGCATTGAATAGAAATCCCCCAGGCGGCATGAACATGGAGGGGGTCTTGGACAGAAATATTAGGGGTGACTTCCTTCACCCTCTGCGGTTGGCAATACTGGAGTTAATTCTATCTAGTCAGGGAGACCAATATAAGTCGCTAAATTTTTATGAAAAATCCAAGAGTGTAATCCACTGAACCATCCACCAAAGACCCGCCTAACAAGAAGTGCAGGCCTCAAGTCTGGGTACATTCAAGCTGCTCTAGGCTCTGTGAGGTTGTTCCTGGGGACAATGGGGCTGTTGCTGATGCCAAGGGGGGGGGAAGAAATATCTTTCATGTATGGACCAAGGCGCTTGGGATAGGTAAATTGTGATATGTGCACATGGAACATATGCTCTGCGTAATGGCATCAGGCGTATCATCCAATTGATATTCATTATGGATGACCCAGCACGGCCTTGAATAATGCTTTGAGTCAAATGGTTTGTATGCGTCCTAAGTAAGTGTTTGCCGGAAATAACTTATGTGCTAACATCTAAGACTCAGCACTAGCTGACGTGCCCATGCTCTACAACCTACTCCCATCTCAGCTGTTCCCCCCTGTCATACAACTCTCCTCCGACAGACCATGATCCGTTCTTGTATTATATGGGCACTCTACCTATATGCATGGTTGGTTCTCCAGCTCATGTGCATAACTTTCCGGCTTGTATGGATTGCCTCCCAACACGCAATACATCCCCTTTATTCTGTGTTTCCTGGGATCTGGCCTACTGTTGAGGCAACGAGAGTAAGCTTCTATCGCTTGCGTTGATTAAAGTTGGTGGTTGACATATGCATCTTGCTAGGCCCCAG
>QFDT01003969.1:0-27849 GCA_003315915.1 Macrolepiota dolichaula | reverse complement strand
GATTCAAAGTTATATTTCAATTAAACAACCTTGTCCGTCGTCATCTAGCGACCACCCCGTTAGTGAGCACCCACTCGCTAGCTACCAAAACCACTAGTGAGACATCTCGCTAGCTAATACCAACCTCCACCCCTATCTACCTATTTGATTATCTCCCCTTCGAAACTCATTCACGAGCACTAGCAGTTAGTAGTGGTGAACTTAGTGACCCATTGCGACTTATAGTGATTTTGTATTGATTTCACTTCTACTACCTAACTAGCACATTATCGGACACAGTAGTATGTCATTTCTCTCTCTCTGTTTCGGTTGTGTTGTGTTTCTTGTTTCAGACTTGGGACTGCTACCGCACGCCCGTTTGTACTTAGTTAGATACTAGTGCAATAAAATTGGATTTAAAAAAAATAAAATAAAAAAAATAAAACCTGGGCAGGCCTCAAATTCTCAATTTACAAAGAAAAACATCAAACATGGTGCAGAAAATGTAATGGTGTGGGAACACAGCATCAGGGGTAAAAAGGATTCATAGGGTTGAGGGCATTATGTGTGGGCCCAATTATGTTAAAATCTTACAGAAGTCCTATCTTAGAACTCTAAAGGACTATAGGATAAGGGTTTCTGGTCCTAGTGCCTCAATTTTTCAGCAGGACAATGATCCCAAGCACTGTAGCAAGGTTGCCACTGCATTTTTCATCAAAAAACATGTCCATAAATTGGACTGGCCACCATCCAGTCCTAATTTCAACATAATTGAGCATGTATGGAATCAATTGGATTATTTTGTATATGCTTGTGAGGTTTTACCTTGAAATTGGGAGGAACTGTGGAAAATTTTGCAGGAGCAGTGAAAGAAAATTTCCCAGGACTCATTGGACCACCTTTTTAAGAGCATGCCACATCAGGTGCAAGCTTGTTATATTCCCTTGGGGTTATCGTGTACTATAATATCCATCCATTCCTATCATCGCCCCGCTTGTCATGGACCTGTCATCCTTCTGTTACTTCTCTACCTGCGATCACTCCATTGTTTACTCAGCCACTATGTCATACTTACTCAGCCGCCGTTATAGACTCTCCAGTAGGAATACCCCAGTAGTATATATACACCTAGATACTCTGCTGTATTCCTTACGCTTTACCAACTCATTGATTCCCCTTCTCTACTCTCTCATTGCCCTCAAGTCTTCATCACTTGTTGCAACCTGAGTTGATCACTTAGGAAGGTTGTAACAAAGCTGTCATTGATGCCAAAAGTAGAAACATTTGGTATTGACTTAATTTCTGGTGAGTGCATTCATTTTTTGTTCATGAACTACTTATCTTATCATTATATATGCTGTGCTCAAAAAAAATGCACATCACATTTCTGTTTGCACCTGGCATCTCATTTTCACTCATTAATTTCACAAGAAATGATTACATTATATTCTTTATATGCTCACATAGCTATCTACTCATGTAATTCTTGCACAAAATGGATTTGATTTTGTTTGTACAGGGGCTGAGATCACAAGATCACATGAACATGCATACATTTAGACACCACTGTATACTACCAGCATACTTATTATATGCTTTTGACAGTAAAATATAAATTGAATGTAGCTATTCTCATCTACAAACTAAAAATATCTAGTTTGAGTCAAGAAAGTAGAAAAAGAAGTAGATTGGAGGCAAAGCAGTACAGGATACAAATCAGTAAATTACTGTATTTAAGGGGTATAGAAAGAACAATAAACACAAAATAAAATAGCTGGGCATTTCTTAGATTGCCCAGTTATGGTAACCAAAATTCAACAGGAAAGAAAATAGGAATGGCATACTATTACAGGTGTTGAGAGGATAATTGTCGCAATAGGGGCCTATATAAGCAGAGTACCTACAACTTGATGATGTTAACCAGACCAACATAATTAATTATCACCGTTACATTGGGCTTCCCACCAGTATCCACTCAAGGAACAAGTCTTGATAATGATCCAACAGGGACAACGTGGCGTTCCGTATTCTGTATTGCGTTCCGTCATAATGATATCCGCAGTAGGTAGGAATCACGCCGTGCACTCACCGTCAGTTGCCAGCCATGAACATTCTATATAAGTATAATATACAGTTATTGTCTTCCCCCCCGCAGCACGAAGGGCCGAAATGCGCCTCACCCTCTCTACTCATCACCCCAGGAACAGCACCTATTCCACCGAAGCGGGCGAGGTCCTGTATAAGGTGGTTACGATTCGTAAATTCCCAGAACCAGGTGTGACGACAATCCGAAAAGCGGTTGGTACGGTCGATGGGGTTTGGCTTGGTGACTTTGACCAACCTCCAAGTCCCGGACCTAGAGCCAAGTCGACGTCGTTCGAGAGGAAATCACTCGTGTCCGACAAGGGAAAAGATGACGATTCCGTTGACGGTCGTCGTTCTGCGGATTCTGAACTCGCGGTTGGTGATTCGGAGCGTGGTCATGGTGAAGGTCGGGCGCGATCGAGTTTGAGCGAGACGCCTGTGCATGAGGGTTATTTTGCCTATTATGCACAGATTGACTTTCGGGTGCTTCGTTCAACACATTTTCAGTGGGATGGACATGATGTATCTGTGGACGAGTATTTTCACAAGGAGGGTTGGTCTGGGTATGGAAGGTGAGTGAGTGGGAGGTGTTCGTTGAAAATTTTCATTGCTCATGTGACGATGCTTGCGTTTATGTTGTGAAGGGGGAGGGTGTTCAAGGCCTCAGATGGAAGGGAATACCGCTGGGAGCTGCGTACTGCACATCTAGAGGTACGTAGGTGGTGTTAGGGTTGCAGTGATAGACTCATCATATTCGCTTCTAGATGATCAGGAATGATGGGAGCAAGGAGCGGGTGGTTAGGTATAGGGAAAAACGACCTGGACTTGGACCATTGATGACAGGCCGACCTGCGGCTCTTGAAGTGGACCCCACTTGCGAGCATATCCTTGACGAGATTTTGATGACATTCCTTTATTGTTATAAGTTGAGGAAGGATAGAGAAAGAGCCGCAAGGAAGTTCTGATGTTCACTCGAGTTTCTCGTACGGATTATGGCTCAGGTCATCGTCACGAGAGCGGTCTGGAACGCAACAGCTGGCCACCTAGTGGCATATATGTACATTACATGTGACGAAATAGATTACATCAAATGTACGAATCAAAATAAACATATACTCAAGTATGCGATCATCAGTGAATACACATAGAGAATTTGTTACCCGATCCGACAGAAGATACATCGAAATGAATCAAATTCAGAAATAGCCGTAGGATCCAAGAGGTCGGATAGCCGCTTCACACTGTAGACACTATCATCTGGCCTTGGATGGCATGTACAATGTTGAGAATCCCGTGAGATAACCCAGGAGACGGTCACACCTGTCTTCAAGGATGGTGTCGCGCTGTGGTAGAAGTCATGAAAAACTGATCTGATATTTGTCAAGTTCGGGCATGCCAAACAGATTACATCATCCCTATCTCTCTCTCTGGCTGCTCTCCACTATTACAATAAAGCGATGAGTGAAGTCGGAATGTTCGTACCAACTCCAACAACACCCACATACACCCTCTCCCACCTGCGTACAAAACCTTTGACGTCGAAGCAGGAACGACGGGCAGTCGCTTACCTCGACCAACAATTCCTCCAATTGACGCGTGGATTCAAAAAACGGTGTGTCACCTTCCACTCACCTAACCACAAGAAAATCAATAAGATTAATTATCTGGTAATAATAGAACCTCACCTTCGACCTCGGTTCCAACGCTACATAGATACATCTCTGCTGCGCGTCGATTGTTGGCATTCATTTTACAAATTCCGCCCGTTGACCCGTCGACGGAGTTAAGGACGCAGTACCTGCTGCGGCTGACAGGAGATGTATTGAGTGCTATCCCTGGGTATGGGTTGCCCTCGCTATCTGGAAGGAGGACGCCACATGCAACATTGGAGCAACAGGAACAAACTTCAGAAGAGAAGGCGGAAACTGTAGAAAGCGGCGAGAATGACGAACCGAGGGATTATACATCCGCGTTGCGCGAGCTGTTGGACTGGTTAGATGACTTGGACCAGGCATGGTTGGCTGTGTTGCAGTCGCAGGTGTGGGATCCGGAAACTAGGAAAGGCGTTGATCTGGTCCTGGAGGTCTCGAGTTGTACAAGTGACGACTCAAGTCAACAATTCAATGGAACTGGGGGTCCGAATCACGTACAACCAAAGAGCACACCGATGAGCCAGACAGACGCGACGAGGCTGCGAAGCATGCTTGTCATGGCCATGGCAGATTTGGAAGAGTGGTTGAGTCGAACTGGGCGGGGACTTGGACCAGCGTCCTCCCTGGTGGGACCTGCGACGGGCGAAGACGATGTCGCAGGAATGTTAGAGCGGCTAGGTCTGTTGGATGGGTTTGACGAATTATTCGGGCAAACTATGGATTTTTTGAGTGGATATGGCGGGTTTGTTATTGAGCCAGATACTATTGTTGAGGACGGTAGTGAGGATGAGGATATGGTTGAGGTTGTCATGAGCGGGTGCTCGTAGAAGAAATAGATTAATGTATGAATGGGACAGTAATAAAGTAGGATAATGGCTGTCATCACCGCTTCTTGCCAGCTCTGCGCGACTCGCCTGAACGGATGTGCATGAGTTCTTGTTATTTGTCTGGAAAAATACCAACACACCTGGAGTTCTGGCCTTTTTCGGCGTAGCCTTCCCTCTTTTCTTCTTGATTTCGATATCCTCCAGCCTCGTCTGCTCTTCTTCATTGACCATCTCGAGCTCGGGGTATCTCCGCACAATTTTTGCCATATTAAAAGTGGGTGGGTAGTAGCTGACCATGGCAGGGCCGCGGAGGCGTCGACGGAGATATTTAGCGCCAGTGCGGACGCTGGTCGGGTTGAAAGCCGTCTGGAAGATCTCAGAGCGAGCTTGGTTGAGAGCGAAGAGGCGTTTGCCTGTCGCGCTGAGCCATGGCAGGGCGTTCATCGTTGCTGGAGTATTTCGGAGGATTCTCAATTAAATTTGGATCACCCGTTTGCCAAAATAATGACAAACATCAGGGGCCAGTACCTTCAAAATTAATTCGCTAGTTGAATACATCTGCCCAGCGTCGACGATGCTGAAGAATGTGTCGACGGTATGTCTGCGCTGCAGGCTAGCGCTAGCACAGAACTCAAGGGCCAGCGACCCCTCAAATCACGTCCAACATATTGCCAAACGCTTTCGCGCCAAGGTAGTCACGAAACCATCTCGGGCAGACAAATACAAGTCGACTGGCAAAATATGGGGTCCATTCTCTCGGAACATAAAACGCCTGCCTTCTTCATCACCATTCCTGGAGCCAGCGTATGATGCCTCGAGTCTACCCCCAGACAACCTCACCCCAGACAAGTGTGGCGAGTACTTTCGAAGCGCTGTCAAGAAATGGACGACCAGCCCTCGCACGCTGCAACGCTTTCAGCGCTTCGGCTTTGCCCCTGTAGCCATCCAGCCGCTTCTGGATGCTTATGCTCAGGCTGGCATAGACGGTTTTTTCTCCACGCCAGAGAATCAAGCCAAGTATCAGCTCTCCCGTTTTGCCGACTATGCGACCACAAAGCCCATGACACGGCAGCTAGACGCAGAAGTGACCTTCAGCACCGTCTTCTTTTCCTGGGCCCTACGCACAGAAGACTCCACAGTCCTAGACACGCTTGCAAAAGCCGGAAAAATCGACGCGAACACCCTTACAGCCGTACGACATCTCGCAAATGCTGCACAGCGCATGCCAGCAGAGGAATTTCCTGGTACAAGGCAGACACAGAGAAAGATTATCATGCACGTCGGCCCGACGAATAGTGGCAAGACGCACCATGCCCTACGCGCTCTAGCTGCAGCCAAGACTGGTGTCTACGCTGGACCACTGCGTTTACTTGCACATGAGATTTGGGAGCGTCTCAATCTTGGACAGATTGTCCCACTTGGTGTCGAGCAACCTCCACCAAACACTTCCTTGTCCCCTCCATCCACTTCTACCGCCTTTTCTTCCTCATCAGGCTCCACGACCTCAGAACGCCAACCCCACCGTGACCATAATCCAGCCTATGCCCGTGCAACTAACATGATCACTGGCGAAGAGAAAAAAATTGTCTCTGACGGTGCTAGCCTCATGGCTTGCACAGTCGAGATGCTCTCTTACCGTTCCACGTTCGACGTCGGCGTCATCGATGAGATTCAGATGATAGGTGACGATGAACGTGGGTTCGCTTGGACCTCGGCTGTACTTGGTTTGTGTGCCAAGGAAGTTCACTTGTGTGGCGAGGAGAGTGCTGTTCCAATTGTCAAGGAATTGTTGAAGGAGACAGGGGATACCTTGGAAGTGAGGAAATATGAGCGTCTCACGCCGCTCACTGTCGAGAAACAGAGTCTGGGGGATTACTCAAAAGTCCAAAGAGGGGATTGTATAGTTGCATTCAGTCGGACGAGGATTTTCGAGATCAAGGAGGAGGTCGAGAGAAAGAGTGGTTTGAGATGTGCTGTTGTATACGGAAAGCTTCCACCTGAAATTCGAAGTGAACAGGCTGCGTTGTTCAACGACCCAGACTCGGGATATGACGTGATCATTGGCAGCGATGCTATCGGAATGGGATTAAACTTGTACGCCTCCTCTCCCATCCCTCTCTAAATTCTACATATAACTAACAAAAAACCAAACCCAAGAAAAATCCGCCGCATCGTATTCGACTCTATCACAAAATCCCTTGGTGGCGATCGCCTCTGGCCCCTTTCCATCTCCCAAGCCAAACAAATTGCAGGCCGCGCAGGCCGCTACGGCCACTCCATCTCCGGAGCCGAATCCACGCCTGGCGGATTCACAACAACACTTCACGAAAAAGACCTCCCCTTTATCCAAAACGCGCTCGCGCACCCCAGCACCCCGACCCTCCGAAACGCGCACGTCAGCTCCACTACCGATACTTTTACAAAGATCGTCACGGCCCTTCCGGCAAATACCCCGCTTGAGACGGTTCAAATGGCGCATTTGTACGCGTCAACTTTGCCGAGTAAGGTGTATAGGTATATTTTACCGACTAAAGTTGCGGATGTATGTGCTTGGGTGGATGAGATGGCGAAAGGGAAGCTGACGTGGGCAGAGAAACAGACGTTGATGGTTAGTCCTGTTTCGTGGAGGGATGATGGTGTTTTGAAAGCGACAGGGGAGATGGTGAGGTTACAGAGAGATGAGATGTGCGTACGTGTGGAGAGGGTTCTGGAGGGGATTGGGTATTTGGGTGCGTTGTCGTGGGTAGAGAGGGCAATGGAGAAGTTGAAGAAGGCGAATGCCAGTGCGGAAGGGAAGGGGGAAGGGAGGAGGACGACGGTAGAAGTGAAGGAAGGGATATTGGAGTCGTTGGAGAGTTTCCATAAAGTCTTGGTGCTTTATATGTGGCTACACCATAGGAATTCGGTCGTATATCCGGAGAGGGAGGAAGCAGAAAAGTTGAAGCTGCGTGTAGAGATCGCGCTGGAATGGGCATTACAGCAGACGGGCAGGAGGGATGTTGCGAAGCGGTGGTTTGAGGAACAGAAAACGCAGCTGATGGCGAAGAAGGCGCCGGTGTGGACCGATACTCGCAAGAAAATCGACTTGGACGCCGACGCGGAAGAGGAGTTTGCGCAAGAGGTGTCGTTGGTCCTTGGACGAATGCATGAAGCGCCGAGATCAAGAACAAATTATACTCTAGCAGCACGGAGAGAAGCCGAAAGTGCACTTGCTCCTCAGAGGGAGAAATCAACGATTGGATACACAACAACCGAGAACGATCGCTCTTTGAGGTGGGATCAACCCCCGGATTTGTCGGTCCTTTTGAAGAGGTATGTTGATGCGCCTAGTTTGAAGGTTGATGGTGGACCGAGGGTTCGAGGGTAAAGAAGTGGTTTTAATTTTAGATAGAACATATTATTAACGTAGTTATTGGTATAATCCTGTTGGCGATGTAGATGTAGATGTCTGTTCGAGGATAATCTATACGCCCCCTACTCCGATACGAACAAGCCAATGTTCAGTGCCTCCGTGAAGAAAAGTTACAGTGTAGCCGAGCATCGCCGAAATCTTTGAGGTAAAAGCGGACGGGTTACCCCCTGAAGAACGTCAATAAAACTATTGACATATTCACATTCATCGTTATTGTGTTGTTACTATCCGCTTGGGACAGTGTGAGGTAGATGGAGATATCAACATTGTGGGAGCAAAGGGAGAGATGGTGAATATACAGAATAAGATGTGTATAGATCGAGAGCGTTATGGAAATTGAATATTCGAATGCATTGGTATGGGGTAGAAATTCATATGTAGACCCAATATAAGTGCTAGACATGTATCCCGAGAGGAGGTCATAGAAGTTGAAGCTATGCGTAGAAATTGTGCCAGGATGACCTCATCACAGCTGAGGGGAGAAATAGTAAGGTGGAGGGAGGAAGAACAGGGGCCCAATTGAGGGCCAAACTGACCAGAATATTGACCACTGACGCGAAAAAGCTCGCAAATATTATTATAGTGGTATTAAACAGACGCTCGGTTGGTGTTTGAGGGCATAATGTATACCCTCATTCCTGACGACCCTGGCCTTGCTGTGTTTGGAACCGGGAGATCATTAAGTCCTTAATAAGTTAGGACCCGCTCTATAACCTTCCACTGACATAACCTGTGTCTGCCGATCCATTCACTTCCGTGTGTTTCACAAACCCCTACTCTAACGGCATCCTATATAATGAACCGCCATTAGGAGGCTCTAGTATCAAACGGTGGTTCTCAAAAGGCGGTGGCTACGTACAACAGAACACTCATAAACCCGTTCTTAAACCCATGGTGTCAATGAACAATCCACCCGACCCCATTCCCAGGAACCTTCAATGTCTGATTCTTCTCAGTTCCAACCAAGGGCGATACTGATCATCGACCTTATTAGCAGAGCAACAATCGCGGGGATCTTGTATGGTATTGCGCTTGCATTGTACTGGTTCTCCGCCCAAGCTTTGTATCCCCGAATTCGGAATGCCAATCAACGAAAAGGAAGCATCGTCTCGTTTATTTCTGCGACTACAGTCATCCTGATTGGATTGGCTCTAATGGCACTAAATTCCCGACTGGTTCAAGTGGCATACATTGATAATGACAAAGTTTACGAAGGGCCAATGCCACACCGGATTGAGACCTCGATAAATTGGCTGGGTATCTTCCTTGACGCCTTGACAATGGGGATACAGGTAAGCACTAATCAGGATAGTGCCAGGCGCTAAAACCTATCGATCCTTCCAGTTGTGGCGCGTATGGGTTGTATGGGGTGCGACGCCATATAGAGTGGTTATCACCATCTTGCCTGCGTCGCTCCTTCTTTCATATCTGGGTAGGTCATACTCGATTGTGATTTTGTCATGTTATCATTCTAAGCGATAACACGCAGGAATGGAAACCATGATAACACTATTGGTGCAATTGGAACTACCCGTGTCTGGCAGGACAATCACAACTTACTTTTATGTCCTCTACGCACTAGCAACAGCGACTACAGTCTTGGCTACCTTGCTCGTAGTTATCCGTCTGTTGTCCGTGCGCCAACGCCAAATCAAACTCATGGGTACGTGACAATCAGACTAGGAACATGACAATTCGCTGTATGGTATAGCAGGTGAATCGGATTCCGGTCACCAATACGCAGGAATCAGTGCAATGCTTGCCGAATCTTGCGCATTAGAATCCGCCTGGACTCTCGCAAGTTTGGTCTCTTTCATTGTGGAAAGTCCTGTGAATGAAATATTCTCCATAACCGAAAATAACATTGCGGTGAGTTGGGTTCACTTATACTAACCCATTCCGTTCTGACTGACAATGCCCACTCTTGAAGATTATCGCCTTCCTTCTTGTGATCTATCGAGTCTCTGCCGGCCGAGCATGGAACGAGGATACAAATCGTCAACTCAGTACGATGCGCTGGAACCGCGACGAAGAATCGACAATGGAAGCAACGGCGACCAGAATCTCAAACTATAATCTACCAAGCCATGGCCCTAGCTTGGTTGTGGAGTCGAACCTTCCGGTGACCCATGCAGCTGTATAATACACTGAACTCATCTCGTATATCTCACCCACGATCAACAGAAACGATTCTACCGTTGTGTAATTTAATCCGACTTTTTTATTTTATTGTGTGTTGCGGCGACGTCAGTGGGCTTGAGATGCCACCTAACGCCGGAGCGGAGTTTTCGGAGAGGAATATTGACGCACCTTTGCCGAGTATAACTGCTACTAGTGGGCGGCTCGAAAATGCAAAGAGAGTGATCTCATTTTTCTGCTACTCGTCAAATTGAAGATAAGTGGTCACGGTATGTTGGGCTCATTCGGTAAGGTGGTATTCATCTAACGTAACCTTGCGTTGCTGTGGTGAATGATCAACAACCAGAGAAGCAACAAGCGATTCCCACATTCGTCTGGTATGGGTTCTGTGAGATTCCACAGTTGACCGGGGCAATATGGCCGCAAATGGAATAGATACCCTCACACAACAAGCATCTAAGTATGGTGTGGTCAAATGGATTCATCTTCACAGCATACGGCGCCGCTACGGACTCTCCTCCGCGGTGATCTTGAGTTTTGAATAGGCGCGCAATGTGAGTGAGATATTAAGGATTAACTGAAGGGTGTTGATTGATATCCGTAGTAAGTGAAACATCAACCATGCCTAGTTGCCAAAAACACTTCCATAGCAAGTAGGAACACTCATGTAGTAAAGTATTTTATTGATAGGATTTGGTGCTGAAGGGTCTTCGGCCTAATACAATACTGATTCTTGTGCGAGGCCGCGGCGCACAACCGTCAATAATATGTGGGAATTCATAAGAACAACAGGTGGGCGGCATTCCCAGCGCCTAGCTTTAGATAAATCTCCCTTGCCATCACGCCGGGTATGGGATGATTTAATGCTATTAACCCTGAAGCAAACAGCTAGTGAACATGAAGTATGGTGATCTGGACATGTGACATGTTACGCAGAACTATGAGTGATGGCGGTATAGCATTGATTGCAGATGTAAAACAGCGTGTTGATGTTAAGAGTCAGAATCGCTGGGCAGTCTCCTATGTCCGATCAGCTAACAACAAGTATGCCCCCTTTCGTGTATACTCGCTGTCAACGCTCAAACAAAAGCTATGGTCAACCTATTTTCTATCGATAGTGAAAAAGCTGGATTCTCGCACAATCGAAAGCACTAGGCATCCCCAGGTATCATGGCACCCGTCCTACCAGTTTTTACGCTCCCACAAGCCGTAGCTGAAACCTTCGCAGTCGGAATCTTCTATGGTCTCTATCTCATCACTACCTGTTACGCCAATCGATGGTTATTTTTTTCAGACGAAGGGTGGAAGCTCCGAAAGAATATCCACTGGTTTATGGCTGTAATGACCAATCTACTTTCCGTAATGTTACTGGTCAATACGGCTATGATCCTGCGTGATCCAATAGCCCAATCGAGATTCGTCGAGCAGGGTCACACACCAGAGGAGTATGTTATCCCGGGCTGGGATGCTATTGTCAGAGTAAGTCTCCCAGTTTGCCGGTCAGTATTGGAGGGCGGGAGGGCGAGCTTACATGCATTTTGACCCCACTTGTCAGTGTGTCATGGCAAATGTGTCCGCTCTGATTGCAGATGCCGTCCTGGTGAGTTCAAAATAGCCAGAATATCTAAAAATCGCATCTAGTGGTTGATGCTCATGATCACTGGAATTATTTCCCAACAGATATACCGTTTATGGGTTGTATACGGCCGAACATTAAAGGTACTATACTTCCCAGGCTTCCTGTGGGTGAGCGGTATAGTGTGTACCGTTTTGCAAGGGTACCTTCAGGCAAGACATATCCGCGATCCAGACTTTGGTCCATATCGATGGGCGTCAGTCAATATGAATGTGGGACCTGGTATTGCGCTTATCCCGTTTTGGGGGTCAACTGTCGTGCTGAACGCATATTGCACTGGTGCGTCTGATTATTATTTAAACCAAATAGTATAGTATGACAAGTTTCCCCCTTAG
Organism: Macrolepiota dolichaula; assembly: GCA_003315915.1. Classification (NCBI taxonomy): domain Eukaryota; kingdom Fungi; phylum Basidiomycota; class Agaricomycetes; order Agaricales; family Agaricaceae; genus Macrolepiota; species Macrolepiota dolichaula. Next base: position 15,784 of record QFDT01003969.1, on the reverse strand, counting down.
GACTGTTGATCTGGCGAATTCGGTGGGCGTCCAGGACGGGCGAGAAGCAGCTTCAATACCTTCTTCGCATCCTCATGGAGTCCGGTGTCTTGTATCTAGCCATTAGTATCGCACATTTCTTTGTGTGGTTTGGCCAGGATAATTTTGCCATCCACATAGTTGGAGGATTGGTGAGTCTTTTGGGTATACGGTGATGACTCAGACCTAATGTTGATGTTCAATAGAATTTGCTGATAATTGGTATTGCATTCAATCTCGTTTTGATTCGCGCGGCTCAGAATAGAGCGGAAGGAGAGGAGATGAACTATCATGCTCGCGGGGTGTCAACAATCGATTTCAAGTCGAAGCCGATGATGATATCGGTCGAGCGCCAAAGTAGTATATACACTGAACCGACGGTCTATCCTTCGTGGGTTTCCCTGGAATAAACATCTTTAATCATGGCTAATGATATCTTTTACAGGAGCTCTCACCACAGCACTAGTGAGTGCTTGCCATGACTATATACCAATATACTCGAGTCATCAATCATGAGCTGATCGGACTATTTCGTGGAAAATTGCTGTAAATCTGATTGTGATTATTCGCCTTTATCACTGCAACCAACAATTGATCGAAGATGTACTTTGCCATTGACAGTTGGGGAGGCGCAAGTTGAGGTACTGTAAAGGATCCTGTCATAGTCGAATGGTCTGCGGTAGGGTAGGAATCCGTGTTTCAATTAGCATCGGGGAAACCGGTTGCCGACGAGAATATACAAGCGTGCACGTTAAATGTATGGGCCTGTATATGAGGCTTTGTATAATCTAGGCCTCTACCACAGGTACCTGGCCTGAATTCGCAGGAATGTTGGCATCATTCAATCAGACATGTCTCCGCTGGAAAAAACGGCGTATCTCTTATTCAATGTGTAATCAAATCCCCCTTGAGCACGAAAAATGAAAAACAAAAACAATAAACAAAAGGTTAGGATGCTCAAGACGCTGCGTTTCTACATGTCGCACACACAAGAAAAGATACTCATTCGGTCGGGTTAGTGTGATATTACTATAGTGACGCCAGCGCCAGCGCCGCGCCCGCTTCGATACCACATTCAGGGACCATCCAGGGTAGTATGCTATGTTTCAGAAAATATAGTCTAATAAAAGCCTGGATTCCCTCGCAAAACGATTCATTGGTTAATGTTACAATTCACCGTGGCTTGAGAAGATGGGCCTGGTTGGCGAAAAGCTAAATATAGCGCGATCATCCACACATCACTGGGTGCCACAATGAAATACAGATTTATTTACTCAATCCTATGGCTGCGGATAGTTTTACTTCCGCCAAAGCGCATTCGTGCCCATACGTTTTGATCAGATCATGATATTATATTGATATATCGGAATCAGAATACTGAACAAGTCATTCTTTCGCACATCGTCTGGTCGGGCCAAAAATATGATCTGCCTGTATTTCCCTGACAATAAAAAGGCTGTAATCCTAATAATTCAAGTATCATGGCACCCAATCTACCGATATCGACACTCCCGCAGGGTGTGGCTCTAAGCTTTTCCGTTGGATTGTTCTATGGTCTCTATCTCATCACGTTCTGCTACGCCAACCGGTGGCTGTTTTTTGCAGATGAAGGGTGGAGGCGTCGAAAGAACATCCACTGGTTCATGGCCGCTACGGCCAATCTGCTGGCTGCAATGCTGTTGGTTTATGCGGCTTTGGTGTTGCGTGATCCAATAGACCAATCTACATTTGTAGAGAGGGGTCACAAATCAGAAGATTATGTTGCTCCAGACTGGGATACTCTTGTGAAGGTAAGTCCTGGTTAATTGGGCCTAATATAGGACTTTGGTTTCTGACCATGCTGGGTAGTGCATAGTAGCAAATTCAATCGCTCTGGTGGCGGATATTGCGCTGGTGAGTTCACGCACAGTCAGACTACATCCCTACCAGTGGCAGTGGAATGACCGATTTCCAATAGATATACCGTTTATGGGTTGTATATGGGCGGACATTGAAAGTTATGTACCTCCCAGCCTTCCTTTGGGTGAGCGGTATAGTGTGTACCGTGTTACAAGGGTACCTTCAGGTCAAGCATATTCACAATCCGAACTTTGGTCCATACCAATGGGCGTCGGTCAACATGAACGTGGGGCCTGGTATTGCGCTTATTCCATTCTGGGGGTCAACAGTCATACTAAATGCATATTGCACTGGTGCGTTTCATTATCGTTGAAATAATGCATAATATATGATTATGGTTAGGTCTGTTGATTTGGAAAATTCAGCGGGCATCCAAGAAAGGCGACAATGCTACTATGGCCAAGCAGCTTCGACACCTCTTTCGCATTCTCACGGAGTCTGGTACACTGTACCTAGCCATTAGTATTGCACATTTCTTTGTATGGTTTGGTCAAGACAGCTTCGCTATCCATGTACTTGGAGGATTGGTGAGTTTTTTGGGTACGTAGTGACTGGAATAATTCGAGCTGATGCCTGCGTTAGAATTTGATTATAATTGGCATTGCGTTCAATCTTGTCTTGATTCGTACAGCTCTGAATAGGGCAGAAGGGGAGGAAACCGGCCGTGATGGAGCTAGGATGTCAGCAATGTATTTCAAGTCGGGGCCAATGATCATATCGATTGGGTGCCAAAGCACACCTGAAAGTGAACCTACGGTCTATCACCCGTGAGTCGTTCCAAGTAAACTGTTCTTTGTTATGATTGATTATATCATACAGGAGCACTCACCACAGCATCGAGTGAACACCTGTGGTAATCATGGGCTATGTAACAGTTTGTCAAGTCATTCATTTGACAGCTCATCATGCTGAGAATTTTCATTGATCTGATTGTGATTATTGGTATTGACTATTACTTATACCTATTCCAATATCCAATTCGTCCGTTTCCATGCCAAATTCACCGAAAAATAAATGTGTATCCGACAACCAACGTGTAATCAAGTCCTATTCACTGGTTAGGGAACCCTCCTCCTCCTCCTCCTCACCACAAAAAAAGGACGTACTAAAGCTGCCTCGGGCTGATCGAGTGGCACCATGTGTCTATAGACCACATCGCAAGTGAGAATAACATTGAGTGGGTTTAGCTCGGACCAAGAAAGAAATGTACTGCACCCCGCATTGAAGACGTTAACAAATGTGATATTTCCGGCGGTGACGCCCCCACCTCCAGCGCTGCGAAATTCACCTGCTTCAATACCGGATCCAGGAACTATCCAGGGTATGGGTTTAGTCGCCCTGAATTCTTTGAAGAATTGAGTATTGAGCTGCTCTACCCATTGTTCGTTTCCCTGGTGAAGCAAATCATATTCGGGAGGTTTTAAACCAAAATAAACAGGTAAACATACTATATAATTACACATCATATCTGGAAAGGAATGTCACTGTGGGAGGGTAAATTCTAAAAGACGTGGCGTACCAGCGTTACCAGCATAAACAAGAAGGCGAATTCCGTTGTTGATCAAGTCGGGTAGCAAGCTCGCTGAATTGTGCATTGCATCACCGGTCATGGTAAAGGCCCGATTAACCTCTGGACTGACAGATAGAAACTTCCTGTTTGGATTCACTCCCAATTCGGCTTTGTTCTTGGGGTCATTCATCCAGGTCTCAATCCATTGCATCTGCTTATAACATAGCTCGCCATCCTCTTGCCTATTGCATTTTTTCCTGACATCCATTGGGTTGAGACCGGTCTCTAGTAGAAGGCAAGCTATGTCAGAACTGGTATAAATGCGTGCATTTCAGTGTCTGACGCATCAAAGTTGTATATATAGCATCGCAGTAGAGGTTCGCGGGCGTACAAGCAAGCCAGGAGTTGAACAAATAACAAACCTTGACCAGATGTTTGCAAATGGAAACTTTCTTGCGCAAAGATTGACATTGCGGGCCTTGAGGATCACCATAGACAGGGAATGGACCCTCACAAACGTGTTCAGGAATAGAGGCCATCTGAACGTACGGGTTTGTGAGGCCGTTTCCAAGGACTATAGAGGCGAGATTAATATGCTTAAGTCCTGGGATAGGATAAACCGCAAGCCGCTGATTGGTATCATATATGGTTTTCGCAATGTTAGGGGCGTAGGTTCCACCATAACTCTCGGCAGCGATATGAAATGGTTGAGTGGAGTACTGAGGGAAACGGCCGAGGAACAGCTCGAGGAAGGCATGGACGTCCTTGCCAGCGACAGGGCTAGAGCTAACAGTAGTACCGTTTTCAGCGTAGGAAAATCCAACGTTCACGGGTTGGTCGAGGAAAATGATGTTGGCATGAGAATTCCAACTGAAGGGATTGTAAATCGTACTGCGACCGCCGTCTACGATTGTGCAAGGTCCAAGCTCAAAAAGTAACCCAGTCGATGAGCTGGACCCTGGGCCTCCATTAAGCCAAAGGAGGAGAGGTGAATCTTTTGGAGAATTTCTTGACTCGAAGAACCTTCAGGGGTATATTAAACATATGAAAATAATTCGAGCGATATTGTTCTCACCAGAAGAATAGATGTTTATCGTTAGAAATATCAAGATATCCGGAATACTGCTTGACAGTGGGATCACAAAGCCTGGGCTCAACAATCCTCAGTTGATAGGTGGTCAAGGCAGGGTGTGAAACGAGTTCATTTAGATGTTATTTGTGTTCAAATCCAGCTTATGGCGTCAGATGGTAATTGATATACTAACTCACAAATAGGGCCATCCCGTCCGCTACAATCCTTCCCGGCGTAATCGCACCTCCACATACCCCCTTCATCCTTGAAACTTTCTTCACCTTTGTTCTCGACATAGCCTAACGCAGGGTACTTGACGCCATCTCCGAGCCCGGAAGTGTTCTGGTTCAAAACAACTTGAGCACTGTCAGTGCGCGGCGTCGCCGAAATGGTGGAACAGAAAAGTAAACTGAGTGCAAGTGCAGGAAATGATAAGCCAAACCCAGATTTCATAGCAGACGTCGAGGAAGCCCTGAAGGGTCAAAATTAACGCCCTAGGATGTGGGAATTTTTGATCACACCGCCCTGCCGCCAACACCGGCGTTCCCGTTCCCACCATTACTTGCTCGTCCCTCTTATCTTACCAACACCATCATGATTAGAAAGTGGACTGAATTTCCTTGAACTCGGCCCACATTCCCCTTTTTCCAATCGCGTGTTGTTGTTGTTTTTGGACCAAATTATGACTTAGTTCTTCTATGTGGTACCCATAAATATCTCATCCCTGTACATGTAAAATAAGACCAACCTTATAAACATTCCATCGACTGACGTGGTGGAAGGGGGTGACCTTCAGCCACGACACGTATTGTTCCAATGAGATGCGCTTATCCATTCCAGGAAGGGTAAACATCTTTCTAGTGGTGTTTCATGGTTTAGGGGAAAGGAAGTGCAGCTGAGGCGTTTGGGGTTCGAAATACTGAAGGCGTAGCGCAGTACGAGGACCTCGGAGATGAAGAAGTGTGGAGGTCTATCGCGGAGAGATGAAGCGTCTCGCGAAGGATGGACCAAGAGTAGACTTCATGGGAGCTGAACGCGCAAGGAACGATCGACGCAAATTCGATTGCGATGTCGACCATCGACCATCGATATAGTCATATTGAATTAGGTTAATCAACGTTGATCATTGGCTGCTCCGATCACATGCGACTCCAGCATGGGGCCACTTCGTTGTACTGGAGCAAATGTTGAATGAAGTAGCTGACCCCTAGAAATGTTGTTTTCCGTTTCTGGCGAAAGGGGCTCACTTCATCCCTAGCGGAAGTGTGAGGTATTGGATGGCAATAACGGTTAACTGTGGGGCCTTCTGACAATGCTCGTTCCAACTCAAATAAACTCATGCTACTTCCGAATCGATGTCACTAATACCCCACCACACCGCTGCCTTGCGCTGCGAGTTTTTTGAGGTCAAGGTGTATTTCGCCATCTAGAAGGCGTAGGTAAAGACTAAAACAAGCGCATAAACCCAAGTACCCAGCGGGTTGTTCGCGACGGCTCGATATAGTCCTCAAATCATCTTTGCTATTAATTCTAATATGCCTTTATTACCAACAAGGCCTCCTACAATGCATGAGGCAGCGCCCATCAACATGCATCAACGCTCACCAATCACCTCTATCGTAATGATCATCGTCATATCCGCATGTGAGAAGAACTTTCTATGTTCACATGTCATGCCCGGAGGCGACTAGGGTCCGAAAGGAAAGATCAGAATACCGCAGCTGCTGCTATTGCCAGTGGTACAGCCTTTCTGTGACTCGTATAGCGGTGCGAACATGCCAATAACTAATTCAACTCCGACCTCGTATCGCGTATAAAAGGTCAAAGGAATCGAGAGGTTTCGATAAACAAGCCCTTCGAGTCTAGAGCAAAATGCCCTGCACCCATGAGCTGTTGATTCCCTTCGCGTTCCCTATCATACTGATATTCATTTTCTCATTCGTCTTCCCCGACGCCTATAAGCGTATCGCCATCTGGAATTATCGTCCCACACGTCAGCACTCTGTGGGGCTGTCCCACTCATCGCTGCGGTCGATCCAGGGATTACTTGCTCCGTCGGGCACACCACCTGCGCAGCTCCTCAGAGAGCGCGCAGATGCCAATGCTCGGCTAGGGCAAACCCTTGGTCTGACAAATACCTTTGTCAACCCGGATCCGCAAGTTCATGCAGATTTTGTCCAACGCTCTCGTGGACTTCTGAAAGACGTCCAAGCGAGCGGGTGGTCAAGGTTTCGTGACATTTGTGGTCAGGCAACCCGACAAACGTTGGAGTATTATTCAAGTATTGTGACCACTAGAGCAGGAAAGGAGGTTGCCTTCGATAGCTTCGTACAGGTCGTGGTCCTCGGGACTATTTTGAATGGTTTATTGAATCCTGGAAGGGATATGGACTCGGATCTCGACACTCCCTTGCTTTCCCTCGTCACCGCGTCTATCAATGACCTCTGGACGCTCTCCAAGACGGACGCTCAGCCACCGCCACACATCTCCCAACAACTTCACGAGCAACTCCGTCGGTTGATCCCTCCCAACACCAACATCCATAATCCCATAGATTTCGTTGTGCCCACTTGGGAGACCATGTGGCGAGTATGCGCAACGACCATCGCCCGCAGCCACGAGTCTGAGGAATACAAAAACCTTTTCCACGATTTCCTTCAGACCGAGATATTGACCACCCAGAATTTCACTGCTGCTGGTAGTGGGGGTTTCAGTGTGAAAGATTTTATCGAAGAGGTTCTGCGGCTCCATCCCCCCTCGAAACATATCTCCCGCGTCCGTAACCAAAACAGCACTATCACCACGAGTCGTATTTATCCACTCGGCGCCCTCAGTCGTCTCTTCGCATGGATTCGCCAAACACCAACTCGGCCACACACAGTTCGCGATGTCGCTGATATCGAGGCCGTCCTACGCGCACAGACAATCTGGTCGGATGATGCACATTTGTTCGAGCCACGGCGTCACCAGGTGTCAAGTCCCGAGATGAAAGAAGCCAAGAGACTCGTTTTTGGGCACGGATCGCTCCGCTGTGTCGCAGCATCCTGGGCACCACTTGCGGCAGCTATCATCTCGGCCACCATTCTTGAAGAATGTGAGGAGGCAGGGTGGAAGGTGATCCCCGGGCCGAAGATCGGTGGTAGGTTGGGGTGGGAAGGATGGAAGGTGATAAAGTGCCTCGGAGAGAATGTCAAGTGAAGAGTTCAAATTTTCGATCCGTAGCTGTCTTTTTTTTCTCATTTACTGAGTTTTTGGTGCCAACACAGGCGTTATTTTGGATGTACGTTCATACCAAACCTAGAGTGTTCATATACCAGATGTATATTAGTATAGCCTTATTATTTGTCGATATAACTCACCCGCTCGAAAACGAGACTCCTGCACCCTCACCCTCACCTCCGCCCTTCTGGCAATCTCTCTAAAGCCTTTCAATGATAATATATCCAATAACTCCCCATCTCGTTTCTTCCACGGGGTAATAATCCACTCCATATTCTTGACAAGTATGGCGCAATGAACGAGCATCTGGTCAATATTATGATCATCAAGAAACTGAACCACGGCCGGTTCTCGACTTTTACCCCGTGACAAACGCGTAATCCAAGCAAGAAAAGCCAAAACATCCTCCACAGATACAGCACCTCGTTTGCGCACCCGCACACCAACCTCCTTCACAGAAAGAGGAAATTGCCATTCGACCGAGCGCCGGTCCCACCGCTCAATGATTAAATCGACACGAATCAGATGGGGACTATTGTCGTAGATGGTCTGAAGGGTAGAAATAGCGTCGGATTGGATGTGGGGCAGGCACAAGATGATGTTTGTGAGTGTGGTTCGGTGTGCCTTTAGAAGATTAACATTCCTGGGTAGGATGTTACCAGAGCTTAATCTCGAAAGGGTCACCCGTTTCAATGAGGGTAGGTATCCCAAAAGGCCTAGATCGGGATAGTTGGGATATCCGATAGCGTCGCGAAGGAATACATGTTCCAAGGAAGGAGCAATCGGAGAAGGGGTGTTGGGTGGCGACCACATTGTCCGAGTCTGGAAAGGAGGGCAGATAGAGACGAGGTTTGGGTGCGAAACCAGGAAGGCCGACCAAGTTTCTGCCGTCGGTGGAAGGCGATAGCCATCGAGCCAAATGATGACTCGTAGCTCAGGGGAAAGTGCATGCAGGATCTGAGGGTCTATTGTCATGCGGCTGAAGGTCGTGTTTGTCTTCAGCGTGAATATTTCTAAATTCCGGAGCCGCTGAATGACTTGTACCAAGGTAGTGAGCGTCTTTTCCTCCAGGGGCCCTTGATCCCTAGTAATCGCGATATCTAGACGTTTGGTATACCATCCCAGATTGTTGGTATTTCCCCAGGGTGTTGGACTGAGTAGTAGTGATAATATTTGTGGAAGATGTTCAGTGCGACGCAGCGTGATCCACTGGGCAAGGAAGGGGGAAAGCAGCTTGTACCAAGACTTGCAGACCATGCCCCATTTGGTGACGATCTTCTGTAGGACTCATGCGTCAGTTGTCACTAGGTGCACGACTTCTGCGGGCTTACAGATACACACTCGCGGTGTTGCAGTTTGTTCTCCATCCATGCCGTGCTGCACCACGCCTCGGGCCCAAGATCTGAAGGTTCTATGCCGTACGGAACCCAAGTAAGGTATTGAAAAATGACCGTCAGGAGCTCACTCGGAAGGTCGGATATGCCGCGAGCCGTGTCCTTGCTTATGAGAGTACGTGAATTAGGACTGTGAGAGGACATATGGGTTCATTTAATGTTCGAGTAATGAGAAGTGTTCGAATAAAAGTGCCGGGGTTACGAGTGGGTGGATAACAAGGTGTTCCCAGGGTCACCATCTCCTTCGTATATAATTAGTACCAGCCAAATGAGGTGAAGGTAAGCTGTACTGTCTCGCGTCTTATTTTCGGGCGTCTACAAAGGCAGAACTAAACTAGTAAAATGAAAAAATACATATCTATTCATTTCTTAGCTCCTGTTCGATATCCCAGAATCGCATTGTCCGCTGGCTGCAAACACTCGTTTCCACTGAGTTGAGGAACTATTTGATTGTTGCCCTGGACGAGAAGTGTGGCAGTGGTGTTCCAAGTCGCGCCGTTCCCAAGTCCAAGTCCAGCAGCGACTGCCCCAAATCCCGCGTTTGTAGAACCCAGAAGCGTAGGAGAGGCAGGCCGCGAGGCGCTAGTCGGGGGTTTGATCGAAAGAACGACCTTGCTGGTGTTGACAGAAATACTAGAATTAACCCCAGTAACCAACGGAATAGCGATGTTCGTGTTAGTCCCGGGCATGGATGGGCTCATATTCTTCCATTTTGTTTGCGTATATTTGGAGGCATGGTCAAGTACGGATCTGTAGACGTCCTGGTTGAAGCCAACGCATTGGAGGCCTACACAGGCGATTTTCAGTGCACCTGCGTTGTAAAGTTGATTGACCTCGTATATGTTCTGGGGCGAGACATTCTTGCGTCCAGATATAGTTTCCTTGACAAGATAGTTGGCAGCCTAGGCGAACTTCAACGTAAAGGATTATTGCGTATGGGCTACGTACTTCGGTAGGTAACTCAGCCCATTCCTTGACTGTCAAGTCCTCTAACCGAAAAGCTTGGTACGAGCCAGCATAGTACCAGAGTCCCTCCCGATTATAGAAACATTCTATATGAAATAAATGTTAGCATACGGAGACGACGATCATAAAATACCTGTAGATTGTTTCATGCGAGCGGTAACATCCACTGGCTGCCAACGATGAGCAGTCGTAACCCGGGGATTGGTGCTACACTTGAAGAGAGGGCTATAGAAATACCCATGTTCCTCGCGGTTTGGACACCATTTCGTCGTAAGACTTTGTAGTACGCGATAGCTTCCGAGTCTGCAGACGATAGGTTTGGGTATACTCGTCATAATATTGAGAGTGAGGTTGCTTACGAGTTGCGGAGTGACTAGAAGGTAGTTCAAATAATATTCTAGCTTTAGAATCATACAAGACTTACCCCAGATGTAGAACTCAAAAACTCGTGTAAAGTGCAGGTAGGAGGTAGGACAATTGGCTTCAGTGTATCATCAGGCGGATTATCGGGTAACGGAATTGAGGCCAGGATAGCAAAACGAGTGTTGACCATGTCCTCCGGCTCTTCGGATATGAACGTTTGAACAGACTATACAGCGGATGGTCAATGATCGTCTCCAGACGCATTCAAAATCTACTCACTCTGTCTTCGCGAACGGGAGAAGGAGTTTGAACGTCGCTCACAAAGGAAGACATAGATTCCGGTATTGCTTGTGCATCGGCAATGGATACAGTGGGGCGGTTCTCAGGAGACACGGCCTAATGACACGAACGATGAGCCACAGATGAGCATACATGCATTTAAAGTCACGCATACATACCTTCCTTTCTTCCTCCTGCTCCTCGTATCTAGGCGGCGGACCCATAGCATTCCTCGACCCAATCCGAAGCTCTTGTATCAAGGCCTCAAGATCAGCAACCTGGGAACGAAGTCCCGCAACCTCTGCTGTCTCTTCCCAGGTGTGCTGAGATGCCAATGCGGGTGAGAAGGTAACATGGGTTGTGTTACCGCTGGTGTTCATAGCTGCATTAAGCGTTTGTTGTAGCCGTTCAATAAGCTCTGTCTTCTCCCGGATAGAGGTATATGCATCGGATAATTTCCGTACGAGCGCGTCCCGCGCGCCCATAGCTTCCGCGACCCGAACTTTTTCGAGCTGGATCTCTATTGCCATCTCGGCGATCCTCAGGGGGTTCTAGCATTTTTTGTGAGCAGATACATCATTGCCCCAGATAAGATAGTATGCGTACCATTGGTAAATCAGCCTTGGGCTCATTCGACTGAGAGTCCGAGGGAACTATAAAGGTATAGCGTTTTTCGTCGTCGGTATGACCAGGAGTTGTTGCCATGCTTGGAGATATAACCAAAAAAAAGAGTGGTAGATGGAAACGGGTGAGAAAGAAGTGGGAGAGGTAGCGCGGAGATTTATGGCTTCAAGCAGATGTCTCAGAATACCGGGGATCAGAATTTCGGAAACGGGATTATATTGAGGATAGAGACACAGGTTGTGGAATGTACGGACTACCGGCTCTGGTCCCAAAGACAAAGCATTCTGGGACCGACACCCGTGAGGATCGAGCGCTAAGATGACCACATAGGATCAGTTTCAGCACCTCTTTGGCACAATCAGCCGTAGAGCAAACAAAGCGGCGAGGATTGTAATTTGACTTGGATGCATTGAGAAAAAAAAAACGTCGATGAACACATTTTATGTCGGACAATCAAATATGTGATGCCATCAGCAGAGGAGTGATCGCACGGGTCAGTGATAGGTACATGTAAATCAGCATACTTGGTCTACCATCGACAGGGAGAAAAAAGACAATGCATCTGATAATAAACTAAAACACAACATGATAGTACAGACAGTAGCTCGGACGCGCCATCATCTGATGATCTACATGATCTACATGATTGTACACCCCTTGTCACTCCATTCAGCTCGGCGCTGATACCATCCGGTTCCTCTCGCCGGTGGATCCTCAAAATTCCTAACCTTCTGTGCTCCGCCTCTCCCGGGCCACGGTCTGGCACGGGACCTAATCGAACAACTCGGCGTAAAGGAGCAAGAAGGCGGGCAGGAAGCCCTAGCCTTCCACCGTCACCACGCTGTTCAAATTCCGCCATTTGATTCCTCACCACATTTGCAACTCATGTGATTACACCCCTCCGTTTTTTCGACCCATACTCGACAGGAAGGGCACTGCTTTGCATTATTATCCGTCGCCCAAGCCGCCAACAAACGCTCCTGTTCTCCAGGATCCTTGTGAGCCTTTTTCTCTGCACAAGTCGTTCCTGTATGGCTTTCTTCATGACATGCGGTGCAGTTCTCGGAGAAGCATGAAGGACATTGGAGTTCAAGAGGTGCAATCGTGGTACGATACACCTGAGAACAGCCCGGCGTGTTGCAATATCTGAATGTCTCGAATTTTTTCTCAGTGTACGAAATGAACACCGCTTCAATCAACTGTTCAAACCGCCGGGGAGGCAAAAACTTCTTGATCAAGGGAATTGAGAGGGGTGCATTGCAAGTAGCATCGTTGCCCATGCATTTCAATGGGAAGTTGTGATTACCCAAGGTCGAGAAAATGTAATGACGAAGACAGGAAGAGCAGTAAACGTGCTCACAACTGAGCTCGATGGGCTGGGAAACGGTATCATAACAGATCGGGCATAACACGTCGTTAGAGACCTCGATTGGCGCTACATCGCGGTCCACGAACGCGTCCATGAGCTGCCTGAGATGGTGTCTGGCTTCTTTGAGGTCCGCTTCATGAAGTATGATCATGCATGCTTGCATATCAAGAGTAACATTCTCCTCTCCAGGAAGTCCTTGCATCTTTGCTAATCCCTCTCGTACGAAGAAGCCCAGAGCTCGGCGTTGAAGTGGAATCGTCCATTGTCCCGCTGAAATGCGCCCGACTTCTTCTCGAAGGCGAGACTTGGCGGCTTCAACTGCGTCAGCACCACCAGATATACAATCATGTTTCCAGTCGCAGTGGACGTAAGCCCCTGTCGTGTGGTAGACATCATCGAGGAACCTCTGGCCTTTGGCAGTTTTGAAAATAGGACTCCAGTACGTTCCGTCGAGCTTCTGGCCCGCAGCCATAGCTTCTATGCGAACCTTTAATGCGCCTACCGCTTTCTTGTCATGGCCGAACAAGGTGATGATAACCTTCCTTCCAGCCGGCGTACGACCGACGGTTCTGATTTGGATATTGGTTTTCTCGTCGTTTCCTTTACATGATTCAGTCCACTGAGTCTTTTTCGCTATGTGCTGCTTTTCGTCAAGAGTAAGAGTGAAGCGATAAGGATCGAATAGGAAAAGTTCTAACGGCGGGAATTTATCACTGGGAACACCTCCTTTGAGGTTATCGTACGCCGCCTTTGCACCCTTCCAGTCACCGAAAATGGCCTTGGCAGACTTAAAGTTGGGCAGTGGAGATTTCTCGAGGGTAAATGTCCGGAGAGTGGAACTGGGTAGACCACGGAGATGAGTATCCAGAGCGTTAAAGATCTCGTGTGATGTGTAGGACAAGGGACCAACATAAGCCGCAACATCCTGGGTGCCAGCAAAGGCCCGTATATCCTCCACGGTAGTCCCAGCTGGTATCCCAAATATCTTGACTGCCCGAGTTGGCGTTGGCGAAATATATCTATTGTCCTTGATATGATGTTCATAGCTGTCTCCCTCGTACACGGCTCTAATTTGTCGACCACCCATAAGCTGACCATCAAGAGCTTTAGCCTTTCGTGCTGCTTCCCAAGGTTCGAGGTGGGGAAAGCGGACTACCATGGTAAGGAATGGATCTCTCCATGATATGCTGAGTTGGTGTGCATTGCGACTTGTACGCTCGCGGACAACAAACTCGAGGTTTTTGTCTTGAAATTCGATGCCATTTAGACCTATGGCGACGATCTCCACATCTTCCGCTCTTCCTAGGACCGTTGCTTGCTGACTGTCCCCCCACATTCTCTATCCTGAGTACTGCCAGGTCCTCTTCGTCAATTCCTTGCTGAGTAAATAACCCAAGAACTTCGGATTGTCTTGCGTTGATAGGGAGGTTCTTCACCCGAATTTGAGACACTTCAAAGCCGCATATAACATGTTGAACCGTCAACGCGTCAACCCAGATCCAAATTTGACTAAATAATTCAGAACGACTCGCTGAATCGTTATCCCTACCTCTTTGACCCACTCCTGTTTTCGGTGAATTATCGTCCCGTCTCTGTTCAACTGTAGTTTGGCCTTGTTTCGGGGGACAACCATTTCACTCCCTTGGTGGACGACCTCTTCTCGCTCCTGTGTCAGGCGAAACACCCTTTCCGTATCCCAGCAAGCGGCTTGTTGTCGTTTCCTTGCCAGGCGATCTGTCTCCGCTGCCTCCGGGATGAAGCGGCGCATCCTTACATGCGCCGGGCATGTCACCTCCCCCCGATCCTCTTGTTTCCGTGCTGTTGAAATGACAAGGGCCGTTCTGGACCGCCAAAACTTCAGAAAATATCAAGGCAACACATAACAAGGAACCTTCGATATAGATGATGGTTGAGGGGCTTCCGGTTGCTCATCGTTCCTATCCTCAATCTTAGGACTGGGGGCCTTTGGCGTTGTCGTTATTCGGAAAGCCCACAACTTTCAATGATCATACACTCACATTGTTGAACTATACCCTAAGAGGGAACCGGCGACTGGTGCCAAATCGATGGCTGCTCTGCCCATCTTCCCCGTTACTGGCTTTTTGAAAACTATCCTCAAAGGTTCCAACTACCATTGCCATAGAGAGAGCGGAGGAGCCACAGCTAGAGGAGTGTGGTCCTCTGCCCCCTTTCCAACGGGGTTTTGGGACAAATGCCTCAGCGCTGTAAGCATTGGATCACCTCCTTTTGAGTCCTGGCAGTCGCGCTGCGCTGACCACCCGAGCTAGGCACGGGTGAGGTGAGAGATCCAGGTTCCCATTCATAGGTTTATTACCTCAGTGCGAGCCTTGTTGTAACGAGCACAGGGATCTGTAGTGAATAGAAACACTCAGAATCGTATAACGAGACTGAATATATTTATGAAAATACCTGTAGTGAATAGAAACACTACAGTGGGTGTAAGCAATGAATGTAAGGACAGATAACAAAGATATTCTCACCTCAGAATCGTATAACGAGACTGAGGTAGACAAAGAGCTACGAAAAAACATAGCAGGTATGCTTATGTAATAGAGTGAACTGGAAACATAGAGTCCGATGAAAATGGTATATATACAACAAGCCTTTCGTCTGGATAGCAACCAACGACGTAAGATAGTTCGGTAGCTGCCAGTCGTTTGCATTCACCGCCACCTTGGTTGCATTGAGAAGAGAAGCAATAAAGAATTGAACACATATGATCCTATCGGCAGTGGGTCGTTTGATAATCAACACCAAACATCGTGACCTTGATTACTATGATCCGACGCAGCGCAGAGGCAAGAGGAAATAGAAAATATCAACTTGGTATGTTTCATTTATGTTTGGTTCGACAGTCTGACGAGTACATTATAGAACACTAGGACATAATCGTATACAAGCGGGCAGAAGTTATGAATACCGCTAACATTTTCCAAGAGACAATAACTTTGCAACTCTCTACATAATTGTACACCGACCAGGAACCTCTTCAGCTTCCGCTTCAAATACGTTTCCAAGGAGGACATCTCGTTCTCTCTCTTGTGTGATTT
>QFDT01003966.1:0-19749 GCA_003315915.1 Macrolepiota dolichaula | reverse complement strand
TGTTCCATGCAGGAAGCTATATATGGATAATGCACGAATGCATATATGGATAATTCACGAGTACATACACGGCCAACCGCCTGTGGCCCCCCAGGAACAGGACTAATTAGACGGCTCTCAAGGCCAACCCCCCGCGGGCTCCCAAAGGTTTCACAGAGGCCTGAATAGCTTACCAAAGCCCTCT
This sequence comes from Macrolepiota dolichaula, assembly GCA_003315915.1. NCBI lineage: Eukaryota > Fungi > Basidiomycota > Agaricomycetes > Agaricales > Agaricaceae > Macrolepiota > Macrolepiota dolichaula. The sequence continues at coordinate 19,565 of QFDT01003966.1, read as the reverse complement.
TCCCCCCCTTCACCGTGCGCGTGATGCCTCTGTTGCCGTGCTCTTGCAACACTCCCCTTGTGACCGATGGTTAGGGTCTCGTGATCAAGCCATCCTCGACTACGCTGTCACTCTCCTTCCTACCACCCCACCACCCCGCCGCCGCCCTCCATCCCGCCACCACCTGCCGCCCATCGCTACTGCCCACCTGCAATGCACTGATGACACACGCCTGGGACTGATGTGTAGGGCTGGGGGCGGCTAGGGGCAAAGCTGGTCCTGGGCCTTTGGATCCCTTTTCTCCACCGCCTGTTGCCCCCCTCTCACCACCCCCTTTCACCCCCCCAGCATCCCTCGGTTGTTGCACCTCCCGCGGCGGGATCGTGATGACGGGTACCTGAGGTTCCGCCTCTGTTGTGCCACTCTTACTGCCCTTTCTTCCCCGGGAGGTTGGCTGCGACGTTCGTGCCGTTAGTTTGATCGTGAGTCTCGATCTCTCCCCCCTCTTCGTTGTCTTTCGGTTAACCATCTCTAGGTTTTGTTCCGTTGGCACCCCGCCCTCCACTCGTTCTTTCGCAAGGGTGGATGCCTTTCGCGCCGTGGCTGCGTTGGCCCCCCCTTGTTATCGTTGTCACCAGTTCAGCCTCGACGATCGCGACTAGAATCTTTGGGCATCACCGGGGGAAAGATCTAGCCAGCCACCTCCGCGACCTGAGATGCTTCAGGCCCGCGTCCATGCCGCGGTGCTCGTCGTTGATGTGCTGGAGGGTGAGATTTTTACAGGGTGCAGTCAAAGTCCTTGGTAGAATACTCACCGGCAGGGGAATATCCATGGGCCCAGACAAGGTAGACATGCTATTGAAGCAGAAAACGCCCGCAAATAAAGATCCCCTTCGAGGACTCTTGGGGTCCGCTGGCTTTCTCACTGACGCGGCTGGTTAACAGGAAAACGCGGCTCCCTTCCTGCGGGAGCATGCGCTCCGGGGAGCATTCCAAGAGGTTCAGACCTTCCGCCTGCAGCAAACGCTTCGGACGACCTTTCGACGGCAGGGGGGGCGGCCGACGGTTGTTTGACGGGGATCGCAGGCGCCATCAACCAAGGGGATGATTGGAAGATGGGACGCTTGGCAGAGTTCTTCTCTGCGGAGTTGAGAACGGCGCAACAAAACCATCTGGTCCACGAGATCGAGCTCCTGGCCGGAGTGGAAACAACGTTGTGACAGCGCAATATTCCAGTCGCGATACATTTCTAGCATCCCCCCTCGGACTATGCATAGACATCTCGAGTGCCAGACGTTGTAGGTATTGATTATGCCTACACTGCTGAGGTCGCCGTCGTTGGATGTATGAGGCACAAAAAAGGGGAAGCGCCCACTGTCAAACCCAGGCGCACCGCCGGCGTTCCCCTCGCTGTATCTCTTGTCCAACAAGCGACATCTCCTCCTGGATCTTCTATCAGGGCGCATGCGCTTGTTCGCTGTATACTTGCCCCCATAACCTTTGGGTTGGATACACCGTTGAAGAGACGTCGGTGGCGGTTCAACAAATCTAGGTATTGACCGCGCCCGTCAGCCAATGAGGAGCTTCGACCTCGACGTGATCGGTCCAGAAGTCTAGCAAAAGCAGGAGGTCGAATGCGAGGGCAATGAGCCTGAGGGTGGTTAATAAGAGAGAGAAACGAGAGAGGGAGAGTAGAGGCGATTAAAAGAGAGCTTAAATGGGAGGTTATGGGGAGAGCTGAATGGCCACAAGAGGACGAAGCTCACACAAAGGTAGATTAGATTATTTCTTATATATATATTATTTGGGGTTAGATTATACGGAATACGTTGTGTAGACAACATCATACCAAGACAACATCATACCATAATCCTATACCGCCACCATCACACCCACCTACTACGCGCCTCGCTTGAGCATTGCGTCGTTATTCCTCGCATGGCCAAAACCCGTGGACTACACAACCGCTCTAGAAACGGGCAGCATCTCAGCAGCGTTGTGGCGGGGGACGGTGGGGTTCTGTGGTGCTAGAGGGACGATTCAGTGCCGTGAAACAAGACTGAATATCTTGATGAAAGCGTCTGCAGCAAGACAAATCACGACAGAATTTGTAAGAGACTAGCCGGAACAATATTCGTATGGTCACTGCCGTGAAATATTTTTTAGTCTTTGGATTGGTATTCTAGACAAGAAAGGCTGCCGAGGGAGACGCATTCGGTGCACAAGTGAGCATATACCCCTGAAAAAGGGAACATGGTCCTTGCGTCTGTAGGGAAAACTTGAAGAGAAATTTCGCACCCGAAAATTCTAGCCCCGGAATCATGAAATAAGGCCGGGTAGACGAAGACTACGAAAAGCATACAACGTCGCTTATCTAATGCGTAATGGAATGAATTGAAAAACAAGGCAGCCCATCGAAAGAGGGGAGAAAAATTTACCCGCGTTCGCACCATTGATACGCCCCTTTTGCCTTGTGAGCGTTCAGAAGAACCGTGGACGGTGTTGGGGGGTGACAAAGCGCGGAGAACGATGTCAAGGCATTTATTACAACAGCACAAATTACCATATTAGGTAATAATTTCCGTTCTCCGCGGAGGGCCTAATTTCTCCCATCAACGTCCAATCACCAAAAATACACACGACCAGACGTTTCCATTTGGGAAATATAATATATTTATTTGACTTTGCGCTATAATCTCTGGACTGACTGTTTGATTAATGGGGGGTTTGTGTCAGGAATGAATATTAAATTTCATAAGGGGTATTGAACACGGAAGGAGATCGGGAGTATCGGGAGTATCGGGAGTATCGGGAGTATCGGGCCGGTCAGGTCTCACTACAAGATCTGCAGACATTAATTCAGCCGCATGCAGATAAATATTAGTTATTTTGGGTTTGTGCGAATCAACACAAAATATAAACAAAAACACAAGGGAAAACAAAGTATAAACGTCGCATATACTGCATTGCGCTTGAGGTACTTGTAGCCCCGCGAGGATGAATAAAACAAATCAGCGCATCATCTATTCGTATTATAAAATTACACACACAAGGGATATTTTCACAGAAATCCTACAGAGAATTTACCCTTGAGCAGGATGGGGGGGAATGATATCTCCCGGTCGAAAATGCTGGGAGCCTGAGGGGCTGAAACGGAGTTTCCCAGAACAGTCTGGGAGAGTCAATCTCAGTCCGTATCGTACTGTGAGTTTAGGGCTCCAGCCGACTCAGAGAGAGTGGTACAGAACCACTTTGTTCACGTTCGATATCGCTCAAGAAAATAATATTTTCTACGTATGGAACAATCCGCCACCACCTGCCGTCCACTACCCGCCGCCCGATTCCCGCCACCCGATCCCCGCCTATTATCTACCACCTACCGCCCGCTACTTACCTTTCCTCCTCTATCTCCGTCACCGCTTTCGACCCTCTTGCCACAAAAATACCATAGCACAAATAGAAAAAGTACTATATCATGTATCAGTTCTCAGAATACATACATTCAGCTCTACTGGACGTACGTTCATGAAAATCCCAAGTCTTCGCAGCCTCCCATTTGAACATACTTTTGGAAGAAGCGCCGCTGGCTTGACTAAAACGTTGATACTATAAAAAGAGGTCAGGTTTGGATGATAACGTGGAATAAAATCAACGTACCACTTTCTCGACGAATGGCTATATCACGATAAGAATTAAACCAAGCATAAGAGTCTTGGCGAGGACTTACTGCACGTTCTTCTGATGTGGGACCATGCCAGTAGGCCTCAAAATCCATGTTTTTGTTGAAACTCGTGCGTTCGTGAACGTGCGAACCTCAACCCACTTGACACCCGCAATGCACCTGTTGTTATCAGAAAAGTTGGAATTAACGTATATTAACAGGGAGATTACATCCTTGGAACAGTTGACCCTGGGCGTTGCTGAACACTTCGCAGACGGAGCCTTGGCCGTTCTGAGTGAGTCCCATCCGCACCAGGCTGCGAAGAAGGATCATAAAGCGACTACTGACTCAACAGGGGCTGCGGTGCTACAGAGACTGGAGAGCCAGGACTGGTCAGGCGAGGGATGATGTGAAAACTTTGGAGACTGGTGTGAGTATACGTCATATGCTGCAGTTGCAAGATGGGAACATGCTAGGGCCGTGACCGCTGTGCGAGACATTGTTGGCCCTGTGATGATAACAATATTTGCGGCATTGAGATTGTTGAGACTGTGGTATGAGGGTATGCAATATGGTTGTGGTATCGCTCCAAGCCAAGGTGAAAAATTTGGGGCATGAGGGAAAAAGTATGTATAACGTGACCCCAACAAATTGTAGCATACTTGTGTCAACGGGCTGGGACGTTCGAGTTCGACCAGCCTCTGAGGGCATTGACGGACGTTGGTGGTCAAGATGTCAAACGGTGATGTCATTGCAAGCTCCCTCGCGCTCAGTCAGCTTTTTGCTTTGGACCTGATTGTTCCGGCTAGCTCCTTGACGGTCTGCCAGGCTTGCAGCACTTCTCACTGGGAATGAGATTGAACAATTAAGATAAACCGGCCATGAAGCCTCAAGTCGTTCTTATCTTCCTCAATCATTTTTCGCCAACAAAACCCGCCCCATGCGTGAAGCCATATATGGATAATGCACGAATACATACATGGATAATGCACGAGTACATATAGGTCCAACTACCCAAGGCCTCCCAGGAACGGGACTAATCGGACGGCTCTGCCAGGACGCCCCCCGTGGGCTCCTTTACAGAGGCCTGAAAGGCTTATCAAAGCCCTCTTCCCTCCCTTTCGCCATACGCGTGATGCCTCCGCTGCTGTGCTCCTTGTGACTGATGGTTAGGGTCTCGTGACCAAGCCATCCTTGTCACACGGCAATGTTGGTGATCTGGTGGAAGATCAAAGCCAAATTTACCATATTCAGTAATTACTTTCCGAAAGCGCCTCATCTGGTAAATTTTGCACAAGCCTCTTGAAAACGTTTGAGACAATCGAATGGAGCCGGGGAAAATCTTTGTCAGGAGCAACCACCAGCTCTCGAAGAAGCGACGCATCGCGGCCCCTGATATGCTCCGGCCACCGCGCCGCCACAACAAACGCATCTGCTTTTGGGAATCCTTGCTGTCCAAAGATTTCTCATCCACAATTTTATCAATTTCTTCACATAATTCATTAATCCATGAGAAATCATCGGACCGGGGTGTGCTGGGTGTCTCAGGAAGCATGTTGGGCATTTCCACCCGAAATAGCTGCGAGTGCCGGCTAACATCAAGGCGTTGTGCTGGAAAGCAATACCATAGATTCTTCCCATTATTTACGTGAACTCTTCCGTTATAAACGCTCACATAGTTGGGCTTCCAGGGTAGCTTGAGGGGAGGGTAGAATCACTCAGAAGACCAGCCTCTGCGGCGGATGAGAAGCTAATTTTACATGCGTGCAAATTTGCCAGTCGCACCACAAGATCCGTGTACATTGTTACAATTATGCCCCTTGGGACTACTGTAAGGCGTATTAGTACTGAGTTTTTATGTGGAGCTGACTGGCGGTGTGCTGGTGATATGCGGATTATTGTGGCCATGATGTATTTTGGCAGCGAGAATATTATTATTATTATCATCATTTGGTGGTGCGTACCGGCCCTTCTGTCCCTACCCAAAGTTAGGTCATCCAGGCCCGCCTTGTGTCGTCAAGTAGTCAGTGCAAATATGCATCAATCTCGTTGGATGGACCCCCACGCGGGAGAAATGCTTTATGCACACCGGTGTACGGTAGTGTGAGACTCATAGGCTACCTGTTCCTCCCAGGAGGGCGGCAGCCTACTATACTCACTAAAACTCCACGTTTTGCCCAATTATCAGGCAGGTCCATCTCGTTGTACAGTACCTGGCTCCATGTCTTTTCAACCCGTCCAGGGTCTAGTGTCCCTCGTTTGAAGTTGAGCTTGTCGGTCAGGGTGCAGTCCATCCTGAGCCGTCTGTTCATTGATACTTCCCAGCGCCTCTCCACTTCCCTGTTTGTAGGTTTTTGGAGTGGGTTGCCTCCGCATCTAATTTTCCATTCATTACGGATCTTCCATATTAGGTACATGGATTCTGCTATTGTAATTCTTGTGAGGTGGGTGGCCCCCTCGCGTTCTTTCCCTTTTTTCGGTCGGATTCTTATGAGGTTGTGTCCTAGAGCAAGTCCAGTGCTCATTGCGGGGAGGGTAATGTTCTTCCTCTGGAAAAAGCCGTATGTGAGCTCCCATATCCGGGCCTGGCCTGTGTACTGACATTCAGTTAGTACGTGGTCTAGGTCTTCACGAGTATCACATCCTGGGCAGTCGGCTCGTCTCTCGTAGCCCGGTATTGCTTCCCAGAACCCTCCTATCTTGAGGGCTTGGCGTGTGGCTCTCCATAGGAATGACCGTATATTTCTTGCTAACTTCTGTCCTCTAATACTCTCCCAGTGTTCATCAGGCCTTGGGGTTATTCCGTTCACCTCCTTGATGGCTGCTTGTATCCTTCCGACCATGTGCGTTGTTTTCCGCCGTTCGGTAGCGAGAATATTATCATGGGCCTAACCTAGGACATGTCAAGGGGAAAAGAAAGAAGTCAACCGAAACTGGGCGATCAGACAGAAGATTTGGACGTGACTGATGGCTAAGATTGTGTGATCACTCCATCCTCAACAACACCGTCACTCTCCCTGCCCCACTACACCCTGCCATCACCCTCCATCCTGCCACCAATGACTCACGCCTGGGACAGGCGTGAGGGGCAGGGGATGGCCCGGCTGATGACAGTCTCGACGATTTTCGCCCAACTTGGGGCCCCCGCCCGAGCCCGTTGCGAGCACCAGCTATTAGGAAATAATAGCTCCAGAAAATAAAATACTATCTACGCTTTAAATATGCCATTTTCCTTCGTTTCCCACACCAGACATGTAGGTTCCCCTACAAAGTATTCAATAGTTATTTGATTAGCCAGTTGTCTTCTTGATTCGCTGGCCCAACGGTGTACGGCGTAAAGAAATGAGCAGTCAAAACTTGTGAATACTCGAACGCTTTGATTTAGTCCACTTATAGAATAGAACTTCTAGTGAAGAAGGTGCCCCACCACGGCGTCAGGAAGAGAATGAGCCCAAACACAAAAAAAAACCAAAACCCGAGTCATGATGAAGGGGGGCGGCCACGAGGGCATAAATGGCGCAAAAGACAAGTCCTTCACGCGGAAATTAAAACACCATCAAAATGAATGAAAGAACTTACGCCCCAGCATACCCAAGGGGTACGTTTACTTGCTACCATGAACGTCCTAAGTATGGCCTCCACAGGGAGTTTATCGCAACGAAGTGGCGTGCCATCAGACGGCTGTGACAGCTGCTGGCATAAGCGGTCAGCCGCTGCAAGCTGCTGGTTTTAGTACGGCATCATTAACGTCTACCACAATCATGACCCTCTCCCCCCCTCTGTACTAGAGCAATCGCAGGGAGCGCATCGCTTAGGTATTCTGCGATTATACATGCGATGTTTTCTGCGACTCAAAGGGAGAAGCAGTGTAGCCAGGGCATGTCTTCGGCGAAGCTATACCAGCTCGGGGGGTTAGATGAACCGGGCCAGCTCGAGATACGCCGATCAATCTTTGAATAAGTCCCCCATGAACCCTTCCATCTCCAAACGCTTCATCTCAAATTGGACGAGTAGAATTCTTGGTCATTTGCCGGGCGCGCCGCTTACTGTATGCTAGTGGGTTTCTGTCCCTTTGAACGATGACGTGTTTCTCGGCTAGGACATTACATATCTTGAAGAGCACCCGAGCCTTTTAAAGCTAGAAAACACCTCTACAGTTAGAATAATCCTGCCGCCCTCCCTTCCTCAGTGATGCATCCCCATACCTATCAGGCCTATAGCAATCCCGGGGCTCAAGGTCCAACAGCCACTCAGGCAGTCGACGACTCTGCATCAACGTATACGGCGGCGCAAACCCTGGAAATACCATACCAGCGTAACGTGAATGGCCGTCGCAGACACAAGGCCCTCAAATGCAAAGACAAAGCCCTGTGGACCCCCGACCTGTAAGCGCACTCCTGTGTCTTTGCGATCCATTTTGAGCTCAAGGGGTATTGGCTTGCACCCTTTTTCTTCGGCAATGCAGGGAAACGGCGCTCATCATAGGCACGTACAAATCCATGGAGCAGCGCCTGATTTCTTACCTGCGGTGTCTTGCAGGCCTTTGCATGCATTCTGAGCGCTACCAAACGTACGCGGGGCGCTTCCCCGGGCGTAATCGCTTCCTTTCTGATTACATCAATTCAATCACTGGTCGGAGACGAACTGCGAAGCAGGTTGGAAATCGCCTGCAACACCTCAAAAACATGCGCCGACAGCGAGACAGTGAGAAAATGCTTGTGTTGTTATTTATCAATAGACTTCCTAATGCATTTGATGCCGTGTGTTAGTTCCATACACGATCGTGGGCACACGTTCTCCCTCCCCCTCTTTTAGTACTTTGACCGAGTCCCAGGTATCAACTGAAATGACGCTGGGGCATGAGGTTGGTTTAATCCAGGGTCAGGGTATTATTTGACGCTTAGTATTCATCAGGCAGAAACCTCCGCCGAATTTTTTGCTTGTCCTGATATCCCACAGCAGGAAAGTTACTCCGCGGTTGATGCTACCACCCTTTCAATGTTTCCGGTTGACAACGCCATGCCCGGTATCACATGGTTAAATTCAAGTGATCGGCCCTCGACCTCTCAATATCATGCCCCTTCCCCTCAGTGCTACCCGCAGGAGTGGCCGAGCACACCTCATTCTTTGCAGCTGGAAAACCAGCAACAGTGGCATAAATGGGGTTAGTTTTCATTCTCCTGAGCAATCTCAGCAACAACAGCAGCAGCAATAGTTTGTCCACTCCGCCCTGCAATGTTATTGACTGCTGTATATCACAAGGCTCATTTATACCAGTCTATCCCATGCCCTAGACATACTCCATCCATACTCGTATCGTTTCTATGCATGTACTACTTCTTGGTAAAATATGGCATGATTTTCTGCTTTCTGATATCTATTGTATTCAAATTTCCTACACCTCTGCTCAACTCTATTTCTCAAAAACTTAGAAAAGGGAATTTTGAACAAGCACCTAGACACTCCACCAGAGCATTGATCAAAGTTAGCAGGATTAATCCGAGACGACTATAGTCGTCGAATCGGCTGGGATTAATCCATAATCCAGCCGATTTTGGATTAATCAGCCGGATCTGGATTAATAGGCCGGATTTTGGATTAATCGGCTGGATTCTGGATTAATTCCAAAATCCAGCCGATTAATCCAGATAATCCAGACTTTTATGGTTCTGCTCTGCTGGCCACTTTCAGCTGGATTAATCCAGTCAATTTCAGGAGTTCAAAAGATATATTGAATTATTATCTATAACATTATGCATATCTAACCCAGAATAAAATCCTGCATATCATATCGGGCCGCCCTCTCGTTGTTGTCTTCCCCTTAGCACAAGAGGGCTGTCATAGCATCCTAGTACATCAGAACAGAGTTAGTCAGCTAAGGGTAGACTAGATGAATATGACTTACAAGCGTTGAGTTTAGGAGTGGAGGCAAGAAGGTGGTTGAACGTTGAACATTGAAGTCAGCGGTGATGAGCTGGCGCGCATCACATGAACGTGTCACAATTGTGCCACGTCGGTAGAGTCTGAGACTGACGGCTTGTTCTCTTACACTCTCATTCCCCCCCCACGCGTTTGCCGTAAGTCGCAATCATCCAGTCTATCTTTAGCTTGCTAACACTGTCCCGATGTGCTAGGACGCTATGACAGCCCTCTTGTGCTAAGGGGAAGACGACAACAAGAGGGTGGCCCAATATGACGTGCGGGATTTTAGAGTACAGATATGTATGATGTAGTAGATTATAATTTAATATACCTTCTGAACTCCTGAAATTGACTGGATTCCCTGACCAGACGCCAGCAATGGTCGCAACAGTAGATCTTTGGTCACAGTATGGGTGGCCGCGATGCACTAACGATCTTGTCAAAAATTGTCGTCGGTATCTTGGATGGCCAGTCAGCGGTTGGATAGTGGTGGTTGAAGACTTGAATAAGAGCAGGTAATCTCGGAGGGGGGTTAGTAGCATTTGAGGCCTTGATACAGAATCTACCCATTTGTAAGCGAGGATAGCCCTTTGTCGAATCGCTCTGACCTGAGAGCGACAGGGTAAAAGTGAGAACCTTGAGTAAACTTGTTTGGCCAAGGACGACGCGCCGGGTTCTGGTTTCAGGTTACTCAACCAAGAGTTTGACAACAAAGCCACAGTACGGCAGGTAACGCCGCGTAGATTTGACGTGTACCTCCTGGATGGTCCCGAGGCCCGCTAGTGCTTATCCCTCCCCGGTATGTGGACTGAATTGCACCAGGGTCCCTTACAGATGTACAGTTGACACACTCTTAACTCATGACCCTTATAACCCATAACCTCCAATAATCCATACTTTTGACCGTCCACCAAGTTGGTTCACAGGGGATTTTGACCCATAACCCATAACCCTACTATCCCCCATAACCCATAGGTTTTTCCGGCTGAAATGCCGTAGCGCCCAAGTCCTATTATAGTAGTTACCATCGATATGAGACGTGTTTGACGTCACACCAAAAACTTTGGTACGTCAACAATAATGTAGGTCTCAAATTTGGAACCACCTCCGCACTTTCCATTACAATGCCGCCAAAACCCACTCTTCCTGAGGTTCTGAAAAAGGTTTCGTGCGTTCAAACCTGAAACATATCAATGCGGAAGATATCTCTTCAAGCTCAGCTATCTCAAGGCAAGAATATTTTGACAGCGGAAGAGGAACGGCTTGATAATGGGGCGAACCTTGTTGAAGAAAATCAGATTATTACTCTTCTTGAAGAGTTTCCGGCACAGCGGGTTGATGTGCTTAAGGGAGCACAGCAGCTTCTGGTGAAGAGGCTGCGAGAGGCTGCTGGAGACCTACCAAAAATAGTAGCAAAGAAGGGACAACGTGCGTGGTCACGAAATATAAGTTATAAAAAATGAGCTTCATCAATTCTAGGTCCCGAAAATGATTGTAGCACTATCACCGCTGGTAGCGAGAAGAAATCAATATAGATTACTTTCGTAGCAATAGTGTAGAGGGGACTTCTGGGTGTTCCAGGAAAAGCACGCGAGTGCGACATTGTCCGTACGTCACTAGCTAGAGACTTAGAGGTGAGGGTTTTCGTGCAGTCTGAGGAGAAAGGGGTTTTGAGAGAGGAGGGGGGGGGGTATATTCCATGCCCGTATCTACGCACACGGGTCTCTTTTATACTCTGCTTGTACTTAGGTATTTCTGTTCAGTTTTAGGACAGTTACGAGGGGAGAAAAGAAGGAGGAAAAGGAGGAGAAAATGAGGGGAATGTGGGGAGAATGTGAGAGTAGCGAGAGGTCATAAGACTCGCTTTTTGGAGCGAACGTTGCGGTTGAACGCTTAGTTCAACTCGGCTCGACGTCGGGGTTGATAGATTGGAGACTCAAAGGGAGTAAAACCGAGAAAAGAAATGGAAAAATATAAAAAAGGGGAAACAGCGGGCTTAGCTCGTGAACTGAACCCTATCTTGAGCAGCCATCGGATTGCAACGGGTGTAAGTGTGGTCGGGTGTCGGGTGTAGCCGAGGAGGCGCGAGTTGGTCGTCCGAGGCCAACGAGCGGCCAATCTCTACAATAGCTCCTAAGGACAATGTCATACATAAATAATTTTCCAGAATTTTACCGATTTTTTCCGGTGCCAAACATCAACTTTTACCATAACCCATAGCCTCCAATAACCCATAGCGTGAGTAGGGCGCTAAGGGCTATGGGTTAGAAGAGGTCCACTGTAGTTCGCTTAGCCATCAACAGCTTTGATAACTCTGCCAGCAGTTACGCTGACTGGTATAGCACTGCTTTCTTTAAAGGTCGCTGGTTTGTAGCTGGCAGTGTCCTCAAGGGTTCTCTATTAAGGTAAGTACATTTTTGGTAGGGGTCATGCAAGTTCAGCTGATGTCTGTGCGCTAAGGGATGCTGGAAATCTACGGGCGAAATCATTTCAAGTTTCCTATTTGAACAGGCCGGACCCGGAGAAGAAGGGGTTGGAGGGAAGCCACAGGGCGGCGCAGGGTGGGCGGAACATAGTGCTATGGCTGTGGCCAAGGCTCAAGGGAGTGACGATGGGTGGAAGCGAAGGGCACGGTTGCAGCAGTCTGACATGACGGTGGTGTCGTACGGGTACTTGGGTATGTAGAGTCTGAGCTACCCCAAGGCGCTGTAGTGGTCCCGGTGCCAAGTCAAGAAGACGACATAAGGGTGGGACTTTTACTGAGTATATATGTATTTACCGTATTATTAGTAGTATTATAAATTAAGTAAGTATAATAAAGTCGAAAAATCCGGATCACCCGGCTCTATCCTGCTGAATTTCTATCTGGCTAGCTAGAGCCTCGATCATTCACCAATACCTCCACTGGATATGCTGATTTGTGGCAAATAAAGAGTCTGATTATTCTGTTCAAAGAGATATGCGACAAGGTGAGGTTTGTGACATGTCCGCTCGCGCGGGAAATTCATCCACGTACTTCCGGCGCACCCCAATGCTCTCCACGATAGGACAGGCATGACAGACCTCGAGCGGGACCATCCTCACCAACGATGCAAAGATGCTAATAGATGTTGATCGGATATCATCATTTGAATTGCTCATGCGACCAAGAACGGGAACAACAAGGAAAATAACGTATGGTAAAGCCCTGATGTCTAAGTTTTGGACGATATCTGAGGTGCGAATTGAGCAAGGAGATCCCATGAAAGATCAATTATCTTACGGTATATGAGCTCTGTTGAACCCTGTCTATTTGCGAGGACGAGCGGATCACCCAGGAGAGGAACAATCCTTTCGACAACACAACGCACAAACTCGGCTGCCATCACATCGCAAATTGTAGCAGAACACCGTGCGGCGGCTTGTCTAATGATTGCAAAACAACTGCGGAGGGCAAGGTGTAGGATAGGTAAGACTTCCGCTAGGCGTGGCCAAAGGCCGGGGTTGAATGCCGGTGCAACAGCTTCAGGGACGCTGAGTGAATCGATCACATCTTGGCCATACTGTCTCTCGATTAGGATGTCCAACTGTTCTACGGAGACTGTGCAAAATTATCAGACAAGAATATGGTAGATATACGAAGCTGGAGCCGACCATTCTGGAAAGCGCTCATGAGCCCGCCTGCCATGGAATGCCACATATCAGGAATAATGTCGAGAAGTTTTGGTCCAAACTTGGTAGATAGCTGATTGAATGCAAAGCCAGCGCCACGACAGGACAGGCAAGCTTTCTTATTTTCTTCAGAAGCTTGTGCATCTGATCCCTTAGCTGGGGTTTGACCGCCTTCCTTTTCTTTCTGGATACGAAGGCTGGAGCCTTGGAACGAAAGTATACCATTTGTGCGTTTCTGGTTGGATGAAAACGTGGGCGTATTTTCTGTGCCTTGGCAGAGCAGGGTTTTGACAGTTTTGTCCGGCGGTTGTTTGATATTGTTGTTGGAATAACTATCCTTGTGGCCACACGGGCTGAGTTTGAATTAATGTCATTGTTTCTCCGAGTATAAAAGACACGTAGTTACTATTGTGTGTACCTTGCTCGTTTACTCCCTAATACCGCGACGTCCGCTTTCCTCGAGTCCCTTCAACAGTTATGTTGCGAACAGGATTCAATAAAGGAAGCGACTGCCACTGCAGATCTCTGTTTTAAACCGATGCTCTCTTTGCTCTATGGCAGGTTGCCATAAATGCCTAATGCACAAATACATATGCAGCCAATGTACGAATCTTCGTATGACCAATGCACGTGTCTATATATGGCTAATGTACGAGGCCATATGCGCACCAGCCAACCCCAAAACTACCAGTCCACTCTTCCCCCCGCCTGCCATAAACTTCCTAACCCAATATCAGTGTGATTTTTTTTTTCTCCTCAACTGTGGAGAACGTGAAGTATGCAGCGCCAACGTGGACAAAATCACCTTTGTCCCGCGGTTTTTTATCACTAATTTCATATATTATACTAATTATTATAATATACATGTTTGTAAAGTAAGCCCCCGTGGTCTGTACAGTAACCATCCACGGCTTGTAGAGTGACCCCCTACCGTTCAGAAGTAACCCCCGGTTTGTGGTGTAGAGCGGCCGCCTGGCTGCTCGGGGTACGAGCGTGATCGCGTCCGTCAATCACCTAGGTTCCATCCTCTTGAAAGTACACCAAATGATTATGGCAGAGACAACTACATGCTGGTAGAAGCTAAAGAATGTAAAATGCTATCTGCGCTTAAATATACCAATTCCTCCATTTCCCACACCAGCCGTGCAGGTTCCCCTACAGCGGGACACTCGGCTCAGGGGGCGCAATTTCTATAAAAATTATTATATCTTCCAAAAGATATTTGTACAACAAGGATACGTCTAAAATTGAGTCCGTCGCGCCGTCTATTCAACACGTAAATGGGGGGAATGTGAGAGTTGGTATGGGCGCATGGAATGTTGCAACGTTGCAGTTGAATCGATCAAAGAGCCGCACGGTGCAGTGCTTGTGGGTATCGGTTCTCGACGAATAATCGAGATTTTTCTATCGATAAAAGAACATTACCGCCGATCGAACGTATTCTAAATGACTTACACGATGACCCCGGCGATTGGACCCTCAACGGCCCTGGTTCTGAAATTGTAAACGAGCTGAGGCCACAGTTGGGCGTGGAACAAATTTGCCAGCCCTGTTTGATTGTCACATCCTCCTTCTTAACATTGTCCAAATATAGCACAACGGAGGTCTATTTTGAGATATCTTTTTTAATGAACATAGAGATAGAGTGAGAAACTGTCAGCGGTTGTTGTGAGGATGTAATGGGGGTGGAGTGAACTGTTGAGGATGAGTAGGACGGTGAAAGAAAGTCGATGCGCTGAGCTCATGTCACGCAGCCAAACAAACAATCGCAATACTTTCTGTTCACACCTACCACCATAGTCACTTGTTCAGATCATTCATCTTCACCCATACCGCTCCAACTAATCATTTTCAAAGTTTAGAGCTGCATGTATGGGAGTGTTTGGGCCCATGGATCTGAACTGGCTTAATTAGGTGAATAAGTGCCCATATGGTAGCGAGCACATCAGGAGTGGCAACCTGGGGGCACTCAGTAGGTTGGTTCATTGTGTTGAGGGAACTGAGTCAAATTCAAAGGGTGGAAAAAGGGTAGGGTATACAGGCAGGTAGATTAAGGCTTTTACATACTTCTAAACAATTTAGGTGACTTAATTGGTTCTTAGACACGAGTTGTGCCACGGAGACGCGTGGACATTTGTCGAAGATCGACTTTGGCATTCAGTAGTAGCCGGTGGACGGGGGATAGGGGGCCGTTGGGTGTCACGAGTGAAGAGGGTCGTCATGGAGGCCGATCCCTCCATGCTATGTGTAAACAAAGAGAAACAATGAGCGGCAGGCGTCGGGGAGATAAAAAGAAAACATACGGTAGACCTGAAGTCAACGTTTGTGCTGTTGACTTCAGGTGAGAAATATTTCCTGTATAACGAGTCGTGTTTCTGAATAAACGTTTGTGCTGTTGACTTCAGAGGTCAACTAAATTCTGCTTACCGCTGCGCGTACCGAACAAGCTATTATTCTCGTTAACATTTCGTGTATTGACCACAGCGTGGCCACGAAATCCAACACATTGGAGGTTGCGTTCATCTAGATAACTTGGTCACTGGGTGACAACGCGTTCTCTTTGTGAGATACAATGGCTGCACGTATCGTATAAGGCGTTGGTAATAGCCTAGCAAGATTCGGTCAATTTCTGTAAGCCGTGGCCGTTACTGTGGAAGCGGTGAACGCTTATTCACGCCGTCGTACTGCAATCCCGTATATTGGGGTGCGCGTTGAAGATGTGACGACAAGGTCACGAACGAATGATATAGCGAGCGACGCTGCACCCGTCGGCGTCTAAGGCGACAAGAGTCCAAATAGTCCAGTCGTCGTTGCTATGCCTTTCGGTGGGACGGGGGTTTTGGTGGTCACAATTCTCGTCACAGAGCCGAAGGCTGTCGAATCTAACTCAGCTGACCGCATCAATGATGGATAACGAGATGTATATGTTAAGTGATCATCGTTGTGAACTATGGTCCATAGCTATTATGCTGGTAGTGATAAGATTGTGGTGGATAGCTGAATTGAGCGTGCATATGGGAAGGCCCTGCATGATGTCCAAGCTGAAAACTTGGAAAGCTGAAAACTTGGAAATGTAACTGGATTGGGTGGATAGGACGGTGGGAATACAGGGACCGGTTCTTGAAAATAGGTAGAGTTTACGTCTTGTGAATCTGCTGCTGGCAATGCATCATTCCTTTCCTTTGGATGGCGGAACAAGCCACAAAACCGTGAATCAACCTTGAGTTCCACTTCATGTCTTTTGGGATGATCTTGGATACGTTCCACTAATACAGGGTTTGGATTTTGTAGTGGTTTATCTGACCTCGCAAATAGAATATAATTTTCCACTCTTTTTTCGACCGCCACCCATCTGAATTCCCTTCTTGTCCATGTTATAGATGTGCTCGGGTGGTATTCCTCCATAGCGTGCCTGAAGTTCTTCATACTTGTCAGCGAAGTCATCGTAAACCGACTTATTGAAGTTGGTGGCACGTTTGGGGTCGAGTTTTCATGCCGCCGCAGTGGTGAGCTTGGGATTTCGAGATTAAAACCTCTTGACCCAGCCCTTTCCAACCCGTCGCCCTGCAAGGTCGGAAGCATAGCGGTTTTGATCCATTGGAGTGCCTGATGCACCCCTCATGAATGGCCCAATCAACAATTGTCGACTCAACCGACGGTAGCAGGAGTTGTTGCTGTCCCATAGCCTCCCTAAAGCCAGTATGTTGTCCCTTATATTGGTCGCTGAGGGTATTTAGATGAACCTAGTACGTAAAAAGATTGACTGTTTGGAGACTTGCCGCTAATTGCAAGAAATGTGAGGACATACCAGGAATTCACGGGCAGCAGCTGCAATGGTCTTGTGAGTCCCACTATTTAAGAACTGTTTAGCCTCTTGGATGCGGCTCTCATATTCTGGGTCCTCGTGTGCACGTTTCCTACAACGAGCGGGCATAGATGACCGACCACTGCCCCGTTGTCCATTCTGGTTCCGGCCTCCCTGCTTTTCCAAGTGGGATGTCCGCAACTGGATCTGGCCATCTGGTCCAAAACGGCCGATTTGTCCAGTTTTTTTTCCGGCCTCTCGGCCGGATTTCTCGACTTTTTGCCCGTTTTGATTCCAGGATCCTATATGTATATTCCAGGGTCCTCCGATTGACCACCGAAACCCCCCGTCCCATCGAAAGGTCGAGTTCAACATCATTGTCAAATTCATCATCTCAGGTTGAAGTAGTAACCGCCTCATTCACTATGCTCATTGCCTTGTGTAGTCGGTCAACGCATTCATAGAAGTAAGCGCCAATACTACCCAAGTATGATGCATGATAATAATGTATTGTCTCAAATTTCCCAACAATCCATGTTTCATAAGGAGGGCCGGGAAAATGTATGCCCAGGCCCAGGCTACCTGTCGATGGGGGCATTGAATGCTCTTGTCTGACTGGGTAGCACGCTCAAATAGACGAATGTATGTTGTCTTGTTTCCTTCCCTCCCTCGCAAAAATTTGTATCGCAGTCTATGGGCACCGTCTACTCATAAACCTTTTTAGCTTTCTTGGTTGGTCGGTCATTCTCGCGGTCTTTGATTACACAAGCATTTGTATCACTGGCTATAAAGACTAAGCACGCGGGCCTCCACCAAGACTGGCTTTCTGGCGTGCATGGCAATCCATGCGATCCGTACCCGCACATCATTGTAAAGGGACTGGTACACCAAAGGTTCATCCACCGGAATCCTGATAGAAGCTGTGTAATAAATATTGAACCCCATTCAGATTGGGACGAAGGGCCAGGAGGTCTTTTTAGCCAGCAACGCATATATGGTCCTTCTCAAAATACAAACGCAAAGAAAAGGAGTTGGTGAGTGGTACCGTCCACATCCCATCAACATCCCCCATCACTAATTGACCGTCCTCTCATAAAGGACCAACCTGCGACCCCTCAGCAACCGAGCTGCGGCCCGTCAACAACTGGTGACCCATCCACCTGTTGATTTACACCGCCTATCGCTTCAGCCTTGCTACGACCGCGCTGCGACCCACGACCTGTGACATGTGACTTATCACGTTGACCCATCAATATTGCGACATACTTACATGAACTCCCTGTGTCCCATCTCTCCACGACATTTAACAACGTGCCACAGGACCCTGGAATATCCCTATAACATCCTGGAATCACTTTTTCGGATTTTTGGGGGAAATTTGTCCGGACTAGCTTCGAAAAATTGTCCGGATTTTTGATTCCGGCCTCTAAAAAAACCCAAAAATTTTTCAGGAAAGACAGCCTGGAAACTCGATGGGATGGCCATGGCACCAGCTCTGGCATGATGCACAAAACTGGGTAGGTCGTCCGTGTACTTCCTGTGTTAATCCACTCGACCAGTGTGGAATTTTCAGATGTAAAAGCTGGGCGGGTCGGCTCCGCGGGTGCTACCATTTGGAGAGGCAGTGGGATCAAGAGTCCGTGAAGTCAAGCACAAAGCAGTCGACCGAAAAAATGGGTTATTCACTGTAATGTCATCACTATTTACTAGAATAGCTCTGATAAAATTACTCTGGAGTCGAACCCCAGACCTGCTGCAACTCGTCGGCTGGTCCTGTGGGGGCCAACTGCTACACCATTTGTCCGTTCTGGATCTGACCTCCCCTCACTTTTGCGACCGGTGTCAGGACCCTATTTCTAGCTGTCCGGACTCAAATAGCCAATTTGTCCAGATTTTTTTCCGGCCTCACAGCCGGATTTCGCAATTTTCTGTCCGTTTTGATTCCAGGATGTTATAGGGATATTCCGGGGTCCTCGTGCCGCTCAACCCTCTACTACATGCGCTTCATCATCCCATCCATCTTTCTATAGCACCATCTCGCGTACCACGGAGCACCCACTCGCAGGCCGGCACGATCTAGGGGTGGGAATTATAGATTGGTTTGTTGCGAATTTATTTTTGCCCTCACTAGAATTCGGCTGATATCATTGTACAAAATCAGTTGACAGGATGGATAGAGGGAAAGATGCAAGTATATGTTACGCTGGGTATCGGATTGTTGTACCAGGGTATGAATCTTCTTCCCGCAAGCTTCTCAAAAGCCTCTCAAAAATCCCAAATACGACTTGGCACCGGCCCTACTGGATTAAATATCCCGAGCGTTGGCAAAATCCTTGGCTATCTAGACTCTTTCACACCACCATCTGCATCGCCACTAACCAACAAACCCTTCGCTGGCTGCAGAAAACTTCAACCAATTCTTCATCACAATTTCAAACCTAGCACTGGCTGTACCATACGACACGCTGGTGGTGACGACAATGCGCCAATGAGAGCAGCGGGGGAGGGGGGGGAGCAAAGTGATAGGTTGCGATGAGAGGAACGATG
>QFDT01003959.1:0-12190 GCA_003315915.1 Macrolepiota dolichaula | reverse complement strand
ATTGAGCACCACAAGTACATCGGTGATCCAGCTCTCGACGCCGACATCGCTAGATTCATGCATTATGGTCTAGTCTCTGACAAGCCCCTGGACCCACGTCGGTTCTGGTGGTTGGTATACGGCCTTCCTTTTACTGGCTGGCTCCAGTACGAATACATCATCACAACCTTTGCCGAGTTCTGGATGACTCCCACCTCATATCCATCCAAATTCTTCTACTGGTCCGTCATCCTCGCGATGGTCCAGTACTACAACACCTGGAAAGGCTTCGGTCTTTACTTCGTCGTTCCCTGGATGGCTATCCTCCCTGTCACCCGTTGGTGGGCAGAGATGAGTGAACATCTCGGACTCAACATGACAGACCACTTTGGCAACTCCAGGACGAACGACGGTTTCTGGCAACAATGGTGGATTCATCCCCTTAACGACGGTCTTCACGCTACACACCACCTCAACAGTCAAGTCCCCTTCCATCGTCTCCGGAGTGCGCACGAGGAACTCATGCAGAAGAGCATAGAGTACCGCTCGAGGAACGTGTTTTCGTATAGCCTTGGGGAAACGTTCCTGCAAGTCCTTACGCGTCCGACGATCGTTCGCTCTAAGGCGATACACGGTGTCCGAGCTGGATGGAAAAACGGTCATCAATTTTGGGCGGGACATTAGGCGTTCAACGGAGATTGATGTATTGATATCTTTCTTTGCATATCAGGTCCGGTTATAAACGGGGCTGGACTTTTTTTTCGTTAACGTAATAGATATGGAGATAGTTTGTTGGACTTCTATTGGTATTCACATGAATATAATCATTGTCTTTTCATTCGGGAAACCCGATGGTTTCATGGTACGTTTGGAGCACGTTTGGTTTTGGCACATTTGCTGGGCACTTGTGAGTTTGAGAGATACACTGATAGCCACACTACCGGCGCAGAACTCGGCACACACCTCCAACATCGTGAGTAATATGCGCGCATGCATGTGCTCCCTCTTAGACGCTCGCTTGTACTCGGCCCGCTCCCGGAGTACACAAACACGGCCAAATGGGACGAAGTCCGACCTTGTCGAGGAGGAATTGCGTTCAAACGTGTAGCTGTTGATGGACTGCCATAGTATGTCAGACAAGATGCAACATTAAGGTATCAATATGACAGTAAATCACAAGGTGCAAGCCTGGAGTACCCGAATTAAACAAAATTAAGCAACATACATATGCAATAATGGCAATGCCAACAAAATCAGATCTCGTCCGCCCCTTCAAAGATCGGAAATATGACCATTCATATACAGTCCCGCTTTGCATTAGCTTTCCAGAATGCCCAAGATGTCGCCTGTGGGTTTGAGTTGGTAGTGAGCGCACAAGAATGAGGATATGTGGCGGCGCTAGTGGACTCGAGGTCTCACGACCATTGCAGAAGGATCTGTCTGTCCCCGAGCCTCGCGCCGACCGTCTGGAGTTACGATGACGACGTCGTACGACTGTGCGGGGTCATTAGAAGGCTCGAGGCGATAGCCTTTAGGAAGGAATTGATTGAAACCACTAAGGAGTTGATGGTGGCCCGCGAAGAGTTGCGCAACGCGTTCAATCACCTCCATACGCTCTAGACTGAACAGCAAACAAAGAAAATGATAGACACATCAGTATATTGCACCACAGACACACACAAATGAAAGGATAGCGACGAAAAAAGGACTCACCTCTGCTCTTTGAACCTCCCCATCACTTCAACAAACGAGTCGTAGACCTCCCGGTTATTCATGAATTGCGTTCTCACTTGATTGAGGTACTCGTAAGCCCTTTTTATTGGTTCTGAACGAGCGCAAGTTGGTGGAGGGTTCATGGCCTTTGCGCTGCAGACGTTGGAGTAAGTTGGAGGTTATGTGAGGACCGAGCGAAGCGCCAGGAACAGATTCGGGTATAAATTAGCGCCCATGGGTGTGGAAATGATGGGAGTGGGGAACCGTGGCAGGGAAAGAATTCAGCGACATTTGGAGAAAGTGCATCGTTAAGAGAAGGAGAACGGAACATGTCACCAAAGTCACAATTATTGTCTTCGTCATGTGCATTCGTCACACCGTGTCGGGTTATTGTTTTATGAAATGCAACGTTAACCCTGTTACTCGGAACATTATCCTAATTGGTTTGATAAACGCAGGGGTCTAGTCCGTGATTACAGATGTTGATATCTGAGGAATGATTATAGCGTCTGCTACATAACATAATCACCAAAATCTCCACCATGTCCTTCTCTTGTGCCTACTATCTTCTTCCACAACATCGTTTTCCCGAATAACCTTCAGGAACACACTCTCCAGTGAGGCCTTCTCGACGGTGTATTCCGTAAAGTCACCATGGCTCGATAGCATGTGGAAAAGGTGCGCTAGGGACATGCCTTCCGTAGATTCAATTGGGACTTCGAATCGCGTGGCAACGTCATCGGCCATTCTTGATCCAGGGATTCGCGTCATGAGTTCCCGAGCTTTGACAACCTCATCGCGGGTTCGGCAGGTGAAATGGACCTCGTAAGTTCCGTAACGAGCTGACAGAGAATCGGTTGTTCCGACAGCCAGGACACGTTTGGCCAAGATGCCAACGCGGGTCGCTAAAGCCGAAGCTTCTTCCATCGAGTCTAGAAGACTAGTGTTGAGTATGATTGTTTCTGAGAGAGAAGGGGCACATACGAGTGGTGATGATCACAGCTTTCCCATGGGCCACATTCCTCAACGTCTTCCACATATCGCGTTTCATTTTAGCATCTATACCGGTTGAAAACTCATCGATCAAGATGACAGCGGGATTGCCTACAAAAGGGGTGTTAGTATCCCCTGAATCATCCTCCTGGTGGACGTACCAATTAAAGCAATAGCTAGCGCCAACTTTCTCTGATTCCCGCCGGAAAGCCTACTCGCCAACCGATCTGCATACATATTCAGAGCGGCGCCTTTCAACACCACTTCGATACTCTCGTCTAACTCAGGTCCCCTTAGCAAACCTTTCAGACGTCCGTAGATGATCAGATGCTCCCGCACGGTCAATTGTGAATCAATAGCAGTAAATTGCGGGCATACGCCAAGCGATAATCGGGCGGTACGAGGGTTCCGAATGACGGACATACCATCAATCAAGATGTCGCCAGTGTCCGGAATAACATCCCCTCCTGTCATAACTTTAAGTCAATCATTTCCGGATGAAACAGCAGCAACTCACGGATCATATTGAATGTCGTGGTCTTTCCGGCGCCATTAGGTCCAAGCAAGGCGAACACGGTATCCCGCGACACGGCCAAGCTAACATCATCCACAACTTTATTCCCGTTGTATGCTTTGGTGACTCCGAGAACGCGAAGGAGGTCTTCCGAGTCCAATGCTGCGTCCGCTTCGGCATCGACGTCACCTTTCCTCTTCTCTTCATCCTCTTTCTCTGTGACGGCCTCTGTGGCCTCTGGACGGCGCTTTCGGACTCTGCGGGGCAGTATTGAACCTGAGTCGACCCAAACAAGGATTGCCAGGAGGATGAAGGAATAAACGAAGAGGTAGAGGATCGGGCCGCCGAACCGGTGGATCGAGCCTAAGGATTTCGTCGTGACGGGTTCGTTACCATTACACAATAAAGAAAATAAGTTGACGGAAACAAGTGCCGCTCGAACCTACAGGAGAAATTAGTTTCATGCTTACTGAACAAGCAATGCACGTACGACACTGCAAACGGGAGCCACAATAGAAATAGTGAAATGAAGAATAACCAACAAGGATGCTGCTTGGGATGACTTGGCATAAGTGAGGACTAGAAGGTACGCGGCCAGATACAGCTACAGAACACCATTAACCAAGGTCTCAGAGGGAAAGAGGAGGGCACGTACGACAAACATGACCACCTGGTATCCAGCGACAGCGGCAAACGCGGCAAGCGGAGACGATACGACGAGTGAAATGCAGTAGGAGAAGAGGGCGCCAGTGATCCCATAAAGCACCATCACAAACCACTATGCAGATTCAGATCAGTCGCTATAATAGGTTCGTACACTCCTGACTTACCATTTCTCCAAGACCGTGGAACTGATTTGATGCCGCCGCGAAAATAATTATGATAATTGTCGTTAGAATAATCGAGAAAATAGTATCGAACATCAGGTGCCCAAGCCACAATCCAATCGGATCCGCCAAACCATTCGATAGTTGCATAGCTTGTACTGACGACCTACGCTCTCTTGACACATACAGGGCAAAGAACGCCGGATACACCGCCTATCCACATACATTTAGCCTTGCCACGGAAAATAGATAGTGAGCGATCCTCACCATAACGGCGCCGAAGAATGCTAACCACTTCAACGAAACTAGCGTCCCAGCAGCAATAGGCGGGAACAGTGAATAGTTTGCTCTGATGATCGTGGCTGCTGCTGCGGCACCTCCATTCGTCTGGTTCAACGCGCGGTTATACAACACATTGCTCGCCATATTGAGCACCGAGAGTCCCATCAACCCGGGCGATGTGGCCTCCCAAGCAATAAGCGTCTCGCCTCGGTCAAAATCAAATGCAACACCCCCTACAGACAAGTTCCGGTAATTCTGGTTGATGTAATTTGTGAATGATGTAACATCTGGTTCGTCCGTTATCCGAAGGAAATCAGCAGACGATCCGAGACTCCTAATGACACCAGGAGGAGAATCGACCGCCCGCGAAGAGAACCCAAAGGTGAACGGCACAATGGGGGAATTGGGGAGGTATAATGGTATTGAGGTGGAATTGCCGAGTCGCCTGCCGCATACTACGGCTCGATTGGATAGGAAAACCATTGGTATACAGGATCCAGCAATTGCGATGCCGACAGTCAATAATGGAGTGAGCCAACTTCTCCGAAGAATAAGCATGCGCTTGTGGAAGATGGTGAATGCCTGGCGGAATGGCGACACTCGGCGTCCAGTAGCGAGCCTCATCGAGTCCCTGGATTCTTTGTGTTTTAAGGGTGGGATTACGGAAAGGGAGTCTTTGGAAAGCTCCTCGACATCTTTAGCCTTGGGATCGAATTGGTTGGGATCGTGCTTGTTCATGAGGTCCAAGAATATATCTTCGATCGTCGTGCCCAAGATATCGTACGAGAGAATCCCGTATGATTCTTTCTTTGCATCCAACAGCTGAAGGACCTGCTGTACCACATTGTCGTCTTTAGACTTCAGTGAGTAGGAAAGTTGGGAGGGAGAATGACTGGATGCATGGGTGTCGGGGGCAAGGGTGCGGATGCTGCTAAGCAGTTCCCTGCGAGAGGAAATTTCGGCTATTCCATGCCCGAAAGTAACGACGATGGAGTATCCTTCACCAAAGCTTCGCTTGAGAGTCACAGGTGAACCAGAGGCGACTAGCTTTCCAGGAGCCGCGAGAATTGCAATATGGTCCGCAAGAAGATCTGCCTCGTCCAGGAACTATAGAAGAATTAGATGAAAAACAAAGTTAAGAAAGGTCTCACATACATGTGTAGTGAACACAATAGCTCTGTCATCCCTGAAGGATGTCAACGTGCGCCAAAGGGCGCGACGACTCAGAGGGTCAACACCAGAAGTGCATTCATCCACAAGCACAACTAAAAATAATCATTTACTTCCCCGGTCCGACTATTTTGGAGAATCAGTCACGCACTGTTAGAACCACCGAGTAAACCAATAGCAAGCTGCAACTTCCTCTTCTGTCCTCCGCTTAGGGTATCCGCATTCGCATGGATTTTCTGGCCTAAATCGCAATCCCTCAATAATTGTTCCAAATCTTCATTCGCGTCGGTCCGATCGGACCGCTTGACAGCGCGCCACACGCGTAGGGTTTGGAGACATGTTAATTCGGGGAACAAGACGTTCTTTTGGGGGACGATGCCCAGTGTCCCGCGAGGAGGGCGAGAGGTCCCACCCGCGAAGGTGACGCTCCCACCAGTGCGCCCAAGTAGACCGCCCATAATCGAAAGGGATGTAGATTTTCCGGCGCTGCTTGGCGTGAGCTTGATCCTAGTAGAGAGAAATATGAACATACCCATTTGATCCCAAGAGGACGAAAATGCCCGTCTTGGGTATTTCTAGGCTCAAATCTGCAACAGCGGTGATTTGATTCTTTGATGTGAATAAGGAAGTTTTGAAAGTCTTGTTCAAATGTTTAACAGATATCGCAACGTTATCACCAATAGGTTCGGATCTCTCGGCATTGCCCTTCCTCCAGAATTGCCACCAACGTTTGGATGTCGGGGTAGGAACGTCAAAGATTTTGTGCTCGAGGAGGACCGCAAGGTAGGGCCAAAGGAACATATCTATCTATGGACATTGTTAGAGCATCCATCGTCCCGACGTAGAAAAGGGCTTACAAGGGCAGCAATAAGTAGTGGTAGTAGTCTGAGACCACTGTCCGGATCGCCCTTGAGAGCGTTGGTTGGATGTAAATGATTCTCCCAGCCAGCCATTGCTCGAAGGGCGAAGATATAAAAGCCAGGGGGAAAGATGAGGGTGAAGATGAATGCAGCAATGTCGTGTGCATGCTTGAAGACCAAAGCGAATACAGCAAACAAAATAGCCAAGAATGTGGAAATCACAGCGGCCAGCTGAGGGGATTTTCCAAAAGGAGCGGCAACAAAAAACGACCACGAAGCTAATGAGAGTGGGAGAAGGAGGTGCACAGCAAGAATCATCAGTATACTGGTTTTTGCAAAAATACGGAAACGCCAAATGAGGGCCACAATAACCCACGCAGGAACGTAAGGAAGGGAGATGCTCAGATGCCAGGAACTATGAGAAGATCGTTAAATGATCCATTAGCAGGCATTATTCAGAGAACTCACATAATTCGAGCCGAGTCCAGCAAACCCATGGCTCTCATATGAGATGTCAGGAGTCCTGCACGCTCGCCCGCTACAGCCCCAGGCAATTGATATGCAATTCCAATATAGCAGATAAACCTACGTCTTATGAATGAGACGCAAACAAATACGACAAGATGGACTCACAGAGCGAGAACCAATAATTCGCGAAGACCACGAACGTAACCTGTGCGAGTGTCAGCACATTGCAGTCACCGGAGGGATCGACATACTCAGTCGAGTTTGGGTTGCCTGCTCTTCGTTTGTCTCCTTTGTATATGGCCATTCTTGAGGTGTTTGAGGCGAGATCCCCGTCTGTAACTCAATAATAGCCTGTCGAACACAGTCAGCGTCAATTTAGTGTAAAGAGACGGCACTTGCCTTGTCAATAGCCCACTGCAGCGGAAACAATCGCAGCTCATAATCACTTGTATGCTTTTCGACATCGATGAAGGCTAATCCTCCGTCTGCTCTAATGGTATAGTTGATAGGCCGGCCTTCACTAGGCGAGGGTATATCGTCGAATGCGACAGCGGCAAAACAGGTTGAGCGAAGATTGAAGTTTTGAGGGCAGGCCAGAGCAATCTCCAATATGGAATCGACCTTGCGCACGGCATTGCGTTGCCTCTCGGAAAAGCCTGATGTTATATGTGCCATAATTGCTTGAGGCGATGGATTGCTCGTGCCATTCGTTCCGTCGGCCCAGATGAGCGCCTCTGAGCCATCGAAGTGATCCGTCAGGTTATTGACAGGAACAGGTTGACCAAGGCCCAACTGGGGAGAATGAGAAACAGATACACCGAGTATTGCAAGTGACGTACGTTATTGGGTCTATTGAAGAATATCTGTGCAGTTGCAAGGAAGGCCCCATATGCAACAGGGAGTATAAAGCAGCGTATGACATTGAGCTATAAGATTGGTAAATGTGAATTCAAAGGAGGGACAAGTCAAGTCGTAGGATCATACTCACAAACCAGTGCTTGGAAAGAACAATCCAGTTTTTCCAAATTAGAGCACGTAATTGAATCCAAAAGAGGGCCACCATGGTGGCGTCGAACCTCAGACTATGGCAGACAGTGGAGCGCTAATGTCACCAATATGAAGTGGCCAACGGGATGAAGGATGGATCAGAGGGCCGGCATAAGTAGAGGCTGAGAGAGGATAAGCATGAGGTACGAATTCCTGAGAACTCTGGCAACAGAAATAGCCTCCTCATTGACAGGCACGACCGTGACAACGATCCGACTGGGCAGCTGTGCAAGAACATTGGCATCGATTCGGCACTGCGGTTTGCCATGTTTTCCGGCCCAGATATAGAGATAGTCGGAAATAAATCCCCTTTTGAGTTTGATCCTGGTAAATTCTGTGCTGTGCCGCGGCTTTGCCAACGTCGTGATGATTACGCCCGGGCCCCGAGTTCTTTCCGCGATA
The DNA here is from genome assembly GCA_003315915.1 of Macrolepiota dolichaula. Taxonomy (NCBI): domain Eukaryota; kingdom Fungi; phylum Basidiomycota; class Agaricomycetes; order Agaricales; family Agaricaceae; genus Macrolepiota; species Macrolepiota dolichaula. Next base: position 3,935 of record QFDT01003959.1, on the reverse strand, counting down.
AAAGAACTCAAACTTGGGACCACATATTATTTTCAGATGACCTTGCCAAATAATAAATATAAATAAGCGCCCTAGTGCCTACTACAACTATACTTGTCAATCAATGTATGCTTCAACCTCAGCTACGGTGCGTAGTGTCTTGACGGCAGGACTCCGATTGATATGTCTCAGGCTCACTTCTTTCAAGAAAACCCAAGCCCATATTAAAGCTCTTCGGGAAGAAATACAAGCTCTCCAGGAAACCCTCGGGTGTTTCACGCTAGACTAACTCGTTTCCGCATCATACTCAACGCATATATCCGCCCAGTGCGAACGAGGACCCAGAAGCCATTGTCAAAACACACATCAAGCTTCTTCATCAATACAACGAAGCGAAAGATGCTACCCAGGTAATTCCTCGGAATCAAGTCTGCGACCCAGCACCCACTGAACCACCCTGAGATACTCATTGGTCGCGTATGACACATCAAGTCATTCTTGGCAGCCTGCATTTACTATTCTGGTGTAGCTGGCTTCCCTGCAAAATAAGACTATCCGACAAGTACATGAAGATTATGACCTGAAAGATACAGATTAGCACTTTCGGACTCGGACTGCATTTCGCCCGGCTCTTCTGTCACCACCTCCACCATGCGGATCCGACCACCACCTATTCTTCCCGAGGTCCCAATGACATTCCTATCCCAGCACCAAATCACCTATCGACCGGTCTTTAGGGAATTATATCAATGGTAGAGTGAGGAATCGTTGTATCAAGTCATCAGTATATCTGCGATAATTACGAGAATGCTGCCCTGTAGAGTAGCATGAAAAACACGCCTCAACGTCATTGTTGTAGTTGCGACTCTCTGATCATTACCACTTCTTCATTCCCTAAGTCACTCTCCTCTAACCATATGCTCACCCGACATTCGAGCACCGTCTTTACGAAGCCCGCAAGTTATGGACTGGACCATTCTCTTTCCCTGTCAGTCGACGAGCCAAAAATGCTCAATGAGCTAATTGGCAGGAGCCGACCAGGATCAAGCGCTTATCTTCTCAAGATCAGAGACCATCTACAAAACCCGGATGCTTTTGCAGATTTCTTGCGACGAGCCAAGGGCTTTAAGGATGGAAAGTGAATCGACTGGGCTCTGCTCCTCAGACTTGGGTTGACTTGTATGATTCCTGCAGGATTGACCTCCCTAGTTTTGTCCGTCAGACCGCAGAAATGCTTCACAACTCACCTGAGCTTATATCCGAATCGATAACAATCCTTCCGCCGGATTGTCTCCTAGATATACCAGCTCCGAAGAAAACCGGATCATTCACTATTACCGTCAGATACCCTGCGAATACGACCATCCCCATTCACATCGTTTGTCAAAGGCCTACTGAGGAGACTGTCGGTTTCTTTGGACATCCCGGCCCAAGTCCGACCCCGAGTCCTAATAAGTCTCCCCTGAAGAGGAAACGCTCGAGAAATCTCAGAAGGGATGTTGCTGTCGTATTTCATGAGGGTACCACGCACCATCAAGCGCCCGTTGCACCACGTCAGTCTAAGGTGCTATCTTCTTCTACCTCGGTGGCTTTATGGACCCGTTTGACATGAGAACAGAGGCTTAAACTTAAAAAAGAGGCCGATGTATCCATGCAGGATTCCAAATCGCCTTCAATTTCGCTCAGGCCTCCGAAGCTGACTGTTGTTGGAGTGGTCTCGCTCTTCACCGAGATGCTCTCAAACCGAGCAAAACGCCGTTGTTTGATGGAATATAAAGCGGAAAAGGCCCAGCTCGTCCTGGATACTATGCAAGCGGTGAGATGGTTCGCGCGGACCCCCTCAGAATAAACTGAATATGAGGCTCACATGTAGTTGGTGGACATTCCCGATATTGTCCCCTCCTCGAGACTCAAGCTCAAGCAGGGTCTAGTCAAGCTGTCTGCAGAATCAAACTTGTCACCTTCGTGTTTCTCCTTGACGGGCCTTGATATAGATGATTTTTCTCCGTGGGATGGTACAGAAGGCGGTTTTGGCGAGATTTATAGTGGCACATTCCATCAACAGCGTCTATGTATCAAAGTTGTTAAGCTACGGTATAGGTCGCGTACGGACAAGTCTGCAAGGGTACGTTCTCATTCAGTTATGATATATATCCCCTTTCATTATCGTGAGAGTGCAGGCCTTCTTGAAGGAAGGTGTGACTTGGGGTCAAATCATTCATCCCAACATCCTCCCATTTTACGGCATATATCGCCTACAGGATAAATATAATCGGTTGAGCCTAGTATCGCCTTGGTTAGAGAATGGAAACGTGAATTTGTATTTAGAAGAGTTCCCTGATGCCAACAGAATTCTTCTTGTGAGTCAAAAAACTTGTTCCACAGCATTGATGATCTGATATTTCTTGTAGGTTTACGATATCATTCAAGGTATTGCCCATCTACATAAAGAAGGCATTATACACGGCGACCTCAAAGGGGTAAGCGCAATCGCATCACAGGACAAAGGGGTAAGGCTAATAACGGTACCGTGCCCAGCCTAATATCTTGGTCACCAAGGCAGGGAGGGCCTGTATCGCAGATTTTGGCCTAGCGACGATCAGTCATGGCGAGAAACAGAACTGGACATCAGCTTGTACCTCCAAGGAGGCTGGCGGGACGCTTCGTTGGCAGGCGCCCGAGCTGTTGGAGTCTGAATCATTTGAACCAACAGCAAGTTCGGACGTATACGCGTTTGGGTCTATCATGTATGAGGTATGATCAAGCGGGGTTGATAACACATATGCACTAATTCGCTGTCAGATTTTCACAGGCCAGATTCCCTTCTGCGAGATCAGACAGCCAGTGAAGGTGATGAAAATGATGCTCGAAGGTAGGCAACCTACCAAACCCGTACCTGTGCACGCCGCCTGGACACGATGGGGCTTAACGGAGAAAATATGGAAATTGATGCAATGGTGTTGGGAGAGCAGTCCGGAGAAGCGACCCCTTGCCAGCGAGGTGCTCAAGGCTGTTTTGGGATCGAGTCCAAACGGTTCATTGGAGGATACGAGAGAAACCAAGAACGAGGAGTACCTATCACCTTCTGCGTTCCGGCATGCAGTACACGCCAAGCTAAACCCCTTGTCGGATGAAACGATCGAGAAGGTCGTACGGTGGCTGCGGGAAGAGGAGCACAAGGTTACAAAGCGGTAGGTACAATAGGACGCAACATTTTTAGGTGTATTTGGATTAGTCTACATGGGGGGGGAGGTTAATGTCTCTTGGTTATTGATCAAAGGAACTCTGCATAATGTGTGATGACTACAACAATACTCATATACTAGTGACATTGTCTATTATAGGCTTGAGACAAGAGGATGTCAATTGTAGTCCACAATGTATTACAATAACTTCACCCCTCTGCAATTCCCGTAGTATCACACTGCAAATGAGATGGTCCCACTTACTGTGATGTAGATTGTCGCCCACAGCACTGGTACAGGCTAGTCCATATTAATTATTCTACGAAATATCCAACTTGAACCTGCTCCACCCCAAATATTGTGGCTAAAATTAGTGTTAAAATATTCTGGCCGAGACGGTGGCGGCCAGATCTTTTGCGGGATCGAAGAGTCAATTATACTTCCGAGACCCAGGTTACCATGTTCATTCCACCCCCAACCCCAGATCTCATCATTTACCCCGTCACCCGTCAAACAAACTAGCAAATGCTCGCTCCCGCAAGCTAGGGATTTTATTCTCTTGCTACCATCTGCGGGTGGTATGCCCTGGACTTCCGGAACCTCAGTATCATTCCTCCTTCCCAACTGGCCGTGAGAATTGCTACCTGTGGCAACAATGCGAACAGGATTATTGGCGGTGAGAGCGTATGTGCCATTCCACGAGCATTTGACGTCACGGATCGTCTCAAGATCGTCTAATCCTTGGACCTGGTTTTTTCGATTAGAGCCTCG